>SEYY01000384.1:0-12500 GCA_009176605.1 Armadillidium nasatum
GCTCTGTGACCTTCTCTCTGATTTCCTTTTCTTGGTCGTTCTATAGCAGCTGGTAGACCACCATTCATCCTTAATCTATTAATATTGGTGTTCCTGAAGATCTCCCTATCCCCAAACTTTTTTGCTTTTCATTAATAAACTTTTATCTGTTACTTCATCTCCTATCCACTTTATGCCGATGACTCCACCCTCATTACTATTCAATTTGAAAGTTACCCCTCCAAATTTAATAGACAAGGGGTAGCCTTGGCAACTACCTCTGATCAATCGTATTTCAAAGGCAGAAAAGCAGGGTCGTTTTCAATGCTTCAAAAACAATTTCTCCATTCTCTACTCGACACAATCTTCCCCACAACTAAATTCTTCTAACACACACTCAAACCTTAAAATCTCTTCGTGTGTCTTTTTTCTCGTGATCTTTTTGGAATGATCACATTACTTATCTCTCTAAACAAACTTCTAAGAGGTTAGATGTTGATGCGCCTTCAGAATTTTTCACTCCACCCAATTGCTTGCTCTGTATCTGGGGTTGGTTCACTCATTCAGCTCTCCTTGGAAAGGTGGAGTCTAGGGCTTTTCGTCTTTTCAACTCTTCTGCTCTCACTAATTCTCTCCAGTTTCTTTCTGCCCGTCGATTTGTTGCGTCACTCTCTCTGTACTATCGCTATTACAACAGACACTGCTCTTCTAAACTCTCCTGTCGCATACCTCCTTCTTTGAGAAGGTTTGTTGACACGCCTTTTTACACATTCTCATCTTTTCTCTGTACAACTCAGATGCAGATTTAACTGCTTTCTCAGTCTTACATGTACTCTAGTGGTAAAGTCTGGAACACTTCCTTTATCTATTTTTCCTACTTCCTTTCACTTGCACACCTTCAAACACCGAGTATCGAGACATATCGGCCTTTAACTCCCACGATTCCGATATTACCCCAGCTCAGGTGGATATTGGTAGACTTCCGGTCTTTTCCCGTCAAAGATAATATATATATATATATATATATATATATATATATATATATATATATATATATATATAATATATATATATATATATATATATATATATATATATTGGAGTTGCGAAAATACAAAAATGTTAATAAATGTCTTATAGGCTCAGTAGACATGATGCAAAGTAAGTTCGACACATTTTAGTGGACAAAGTTTTAATTAAAAAAAAAAAAAAAAAAAAAAAAAAAAAAAAAAAAAAAAAGGATGATGAAATTCTCTTGAACACGTTTTATAGCTTCCTAAAACGTCTATTGCTCCGTCTATTGCTCCGTGCAGGTGCTCCGCAGCTATACTTTGAATATTTAATCACGAAATTATTTGTTTACATTTGTTAAAAATGACAAAATTTTATAGGAAAAGAAAGGTAAATTGGGAACTACTTCAAACACTTCGGGGATATCAAAGAAAATTATCATACACTTATGTTATTTATTTTTCAACACATTGAAATACGTCAGCCACAGGCAGTGTATGATTTGTACTGGTGTATGTCAGTAATCAATTAGTGACAGTGTGCCAAAAGGGTTGTACAATATACACGAGTGACCATACATACAGTTTAAGAGTGTGTAATATACATTACATACACCCTTTAAAATGGAAAAGTAATCAAAAACAAAGAAACAAGCACGAAGCGAAGGTAGTTTTTAATCAGTTGAAAAGCCGTTGACTTCTTCATTGGAAAATGGACACTTGTATTTGAGTTTTTGTTTTACCTCGACTCATAATGAGGAAGAACCAAGTGAAGTTAGCTTTGAATGTGGAACCATTTTTACTAATAATAGTCTCTTTCCAACAAAACTCAAACGGCATTTAGAAACAGTGTACTCGCAGGATAAAAATAGAAGCATTGAATATTTTAGTAAAAAATGTATGGGACTAAAAGAAAGAAAGAAAGAAAAAAAAAAACTATTTTCAGATTGTTTGTCAGTGACAATTACAAAAGTGCGCTAATTCACTCTTATAAAATAGTTTAAAAATAGTAAGGCAAGTCGAAGCACGAACAACAACAACAACAAAAAAAGATCTACACTATAGTCAATAGAACTAACCAAGACTGAGAGGTTCGAAATTAGACAATAGTGAGTGGTAAAAATAAACTTTATTTTAGTTTTCATCATATTAGTTTGCATTATTACAATATTTTTACGAACATTATATATTACAATATCTATTGTCGTTAGGGCTCCGTAAAAATCCTTTTGCGCTGCTCGGAGGCTCTACAACAGGCCAGAGTTTGGGAAACCCTGCAGTGAATATAGGTCAAATACTACTGCCTGCTTCCTTTACAATTCATAAAACTATCAAAGCACTTAGCGTGTTTTTTGTCACATTCAAATTTTTATTAGTTCGAGTCCCGAAAAATACTTCAGGTGTTACCGTCACCGTCAAATACAACTGAATTGCTACTGTACGCTAGTCAGGAAAGCTACTTTGCTAATCATGAGTCGTCAACGAACAAAAAGTTTGCCACATCTTTATTAATAGTTGTCATGTTTTTCAATTAAAATTGTGTTTGGCTTTTGGAGGTAAATTTTACATCGGTGGCTAATGTTTTGCTAACTGTTCAGTCTCTTTCACCATGTCTTCAAATTTTGTTTATTAAATCATTTAGTTGTCTCTAAAGTTTTCGAATTTATCCTTAATTAAAGGAAGATTTGGAAAATTCTCAAATCTTAAAATCTTCTTTGTAATCGCCAGTTTGGCATCCGTAAAGAATGTTCTTATGGTTATTTTCATTCCTTTCTCTCTGACTCTTGGTCATGTGCTCTTCGGTATTTCCGTGAACCTTTTACTGTGGGGATAGACATATCCAAAACTTCCGAAACAATCTCACATAAAACTACTAAAGTAGCTTTTTTCTTTCTGAGCTATAGCAGCTATTGCAAACTTCCCATATTCATCCTTTAAACCTGTTGATAGTGTTGTACCCTCAGGGATATGTCCTATCCAGAACCTTTCATACTACCTTTCAACTCTAACTTATCCATTTTAATTAAAGAAAACGATTTCATTCATTTTAACCCCTATTACGAGAGACGAAGTAACTTCCTACAGTAAATAACTAATACCATGAGGGTGACTTTGAAGCAATTAACCTCTCTTCTTTCTTATTTTTTTTTCAGAAATGGGAACGGGGTTGTTTTCAATGCTTCAAAAACTCACTTCTACCACTTTTAATATATTATATATATATATATATATATATATATATATATATATATATATATATATATATATATATATATATATATATATATATATATATATATATATATATATATATATATATATATATATATATATATATATATATATATATATATATATATATATATATATATATATATATATATATATATATATATATATATATATATTATATATATATTTAATACTTCTTGTTGCGGGTTTTGTTATTCTTTTCAAATAAATAAACAAATAAATATTTTTGAAAATTTCAATTGTTTCTGTCTCTCTCTCTCTCTCTCTCTCTCTCTCTCTCTATTTTAAAATTTACAATAAAAATATAGAAATACAAAACTTAACAATCTTTTATATCTTATATATATATATATATATATATATATATATATATATATATATATATATATATATATATATATATATATATATATATATATATATATATATATATATATATATATATATATATTATATATATATATATATATATATTGTTGGTTGATGGTAGGAAGGGTCTTGACCCTGTGAGTGATAAGAAGTTTTCCATCTACTGTGAGAAGTCCCTCTCCTAAAGCTCTTTGAAGAACCTGTTTTTCGGTTCGTTTTTAGACCTTGAGTTTTATTTAAATCCGCAGCTGTAGAGTTTTCATTCTTTCATTGGGATTAGCATCGTCTCTATCTAGCCTCTAATGCAACGTTTCCCAACCGGGATTCATTCACAAGGACCCCCAGGGGGACCACAGAAACTTTAAATACGTCCACAATTTCCTTTTACTAAACTTCAAATAAATATTTCATTTAGGAATATTACGTATGAGTATATGGGGGTTCTCACATACGTAAAGTTAAGACTCAGGGGGGGCACATACGTAAAGTTATTACTTAGGGGTTCACAAGCAGAGAAAGTTGGGAACCCCTGATCTCAACACTGATGCAGAAATCTTCTAAGACGAAATTGAGAGCAGAGGTGTAAAAGTTTATCTTTTGCAGAAGGTAAGAGGGTTATGGAGTCTTCGTCCGAAAGCAGAAGAAGGAAAAGATAAAGCAGCAAAGTTGGTGTCGAGAAATACAAGAAAAAAAAGATGGAGGGAAAGAAAAAAAATCGATTTTTTTTAGGGGAAGGAAAAATTTCGAAGGATTCTGTGATGGAAGTAAATAGGATGAGATTCTGAAGTTTGAAAGATACAATAAATAGTGAAGGTGTTCTTCCCACCCTTCAGGGAGTAGAACATTTCTTCTGAAGACTTGAAGAGATAAGACTCGATATAGAGATTAGAACTTGGTCAGAAGAATCCAAAGAGTTGAAAATTTTTAACGGTAAAAGGTGTTAATAAGATTAAAAGGTAATGAAATTATCTTGTAGAACTTTAGGAGAAAGGGGTTAAGAGGTCAGATGGAAGAAGATACGAGTCCTACTCATACAGTCATCCACTCTTGGTCTTCTATTTGGTTTTGTTTTAAATAATTGGTTGTGACGATGGGAAAATTGAGATCAGTCGGTTGAGTCGGGCACAGAGTTTGGATTTTTAAATTTCTTTCTTCTGGTGTGTGTGTGTGTGTAAGGTTGTAATTAAAATATTATTATTATTATTTATATTGTTGTATTTTTTAATAACTTTTGTCTTTGTGTGCATAATTGAAATTACTTTGAAAAGCGAAGCACATAAAATTGTTTAAAAAAATTGCTTTTAAAAATCGGATTAAAATTTTTTTAAAAAAATCAAAATACGATTTTTTTTTAATTTTTGAAATTAATAATTAAATTTGTTAATTTTGCATTTCTCATGTCACTAACATTAACCTCTCTCTCTCTCTCTCTCTCTCTCTCTCTCTCTCTCTCTCTCTCTCTCTCTCTCTCTCTCTCTCTCTCTCTCTCTCTCTCTCTCTCTCTCTCTCTCCTCTCTCTCTCTCTCTCTATCTTTCGTGTGTGTTGATTTGTAAATAAAAAAAAAAAAAAAAAAAAAAAAAAAAAAAATTAAGTTTTTTTTTTTTTAAATTTAAAAAACTATAATTAAGTCTTTTTTTTTATTTTATTTTATTTTTTTGCGTATAATAATTGTTTACGGTACATGTAACAACTTTATTTCTTAATTCTTAGCCATATATATATATATATATATATATATATATATATATATATATATATATATATATATATATATATATATATATATATATATATATATATATATATATATATATATATATATATATATATATATATATATATATATATATATATATATATATATATATATATATATATATATATAGAGAGAGAGAGAGAGAGAGAGAGAGAGAATAGAGAGTTTTCGAAGAGTTGTTTTTGTTTTTATCGTTTTTTTTCTGATGTTTTCCTGTATTTTCTTTTAGTATTATTTAGGCAGAGAATCTAACACCTCTTTTTTTCTTTCTCTTCACATATATATATATATATATATATATATATATATATATATATATATATATATATATATATATATATATATATATATATATATATATATATATATAATATATATATATATATATATATATATATATATATATATATATATATATATATATATATATATATATATATATATATATATATATATATATATATATATATATATATATATATATATATATATATATATATATATATATATATATATATATATATATATATATATATATATATATATATATATATATATATATATATATATATATATATATATATATATATATATATATATATATATATATATATATATATAGGCTTGTTAAACGTAAGGACAGCTTTTGTTAATTGTACTTTATTTAAATTATCTTTGACGGGAAAAGACAGAAAACGTTAAAGATATATCAAGTGAGAAGGAACATAGTCTGTGGGAAGATTAAAAAATATTTAAGACTCTCCCCACATTGATTACAATACGGTACTTACGTTTGAACAGTATAAATTGTAAGTCTTATAACCTCCAAAACAATATTCCAGATGGGATACCCTGTATAAAGCCCATTTTTGGATTTTGTGTCCCACAACACTATATATATATATATATATATATATATATATATATATATATATATATATATATATATATATATATATATATATTATATATATATATATATATATATATATATATATATATATATATATATATATATATATATATATATATATATATATATATATATATATATATATATATATATATATATATATATATATATATATATATATATATATATATATATATATATATATATATATATATATATATATATATATATAACCTCCGATAGTAAAAGTTCAGAGGCCTCCATAGCTCCCACCAGTGCTTGGGTAATAAAAAAATAATAAAAAAAAAATAATAATTACGTCAGCCACAATGGCTCTGAGAGATAAAATTAAAAGATTTAAAATGTTTTCAAATCGTAAAAAGCATGGGTTCAAACACTTTGTAAAATATGAAGATTAAGGCAATAAGACATGATGTGTAAAGGGTTAAGAATGGGAGAGGGTTTATCTACTTTAGCAAAGGCTAAATGAGCTTCCACACTTCCACCAGGTGAGAAAAATTAAAGTTGTTAGGAAGAGAATATGTAAAAACTTTACAAAGACAGAGTGCAAGTCAAGAGCACAAGTTTAGAGACTTTAAAAAGGAATAGTGCCAGGAACTTTAAGCTGCGAAGCAAGAGAGAGAGAGAGAGAGAGCTGAAATATAACGTCTTTGGAAATACTTTGTTAGGCCTAAGTAAATTTGAAGGAGTTGGAGTAGGATGAGTAGCCTCGGGATCGTCCAGAGTGGGCTTAAAGGCAAAGGTTTGAGCGAGACCTCAGCATTAGCAGAATATAAGATAGTAATAATTTCGTCAGGAGAGAAAAAAAGTGTAGTTGGATTTATTTTTTGAATAAAAAAATTCCAGAAGGAAGTTGAGATAGAGGAACCAGAAAAATTGTTGCACTTCTACTGTAGAAGAAGAATTTCTTTTCTCTCTCGAAGAATAGATTTTAAGCGATTCCAGGATAAAATGTAAGGAAGTTGAGTTTCTGGAATTTGAAGACGACGGTATTTCCTGAAGGCAGAGTTCCTCTTGCCAATAGAATTAAAACAAAAGAGTTAGACCAATATTTATTTATTTTAATAGAAGTGATAGAGAATGGAATATCTTCCTCTCAGCTAGAGATAATCACTTCGGTTAATGAATCTACATATTCTCCGAAACGACATTTATAGCAAGAGAAATGTCTGTTTGTCCTTCCAGTTTACAGCACCAAAGTGACAAAAATGTCACCTCAACGAAAGCGTGAGCTTTTCCTTTTGACAGAATAGAATGCAGTGATAAGATGATGATGGGAGGAAGCAAGAGGAGAAAAGAGTTTAATAGTTTAAAGAGAAGAATTGGAAGTAAAAAAAAAAAAATTTAATTTATTTTTTTTTTTTTTTTTTTTTTTTGTTTTAAGCTCTTACAATATTCATTTTATAAAAAAATTTTATTTTTTTTTAAATGAATAAAAGTTTTGGTTTAAGATTTGCTTTGAGTAATTGATAAAATGTTTTTCTTTTCTATCATTTCAATTTCTATTTCTCGTATTTTTCATTTAAATCTGCAACAATTTTCAAATGCAATAGCGAGCAAGGCCGACAATCCCATTCATATATATATATATATATATATATATATATATATATATATATATATATATATATATATATATATATATATATATATATATATATATATATATATATATATATATATATATATATATATATATATATATATATATATATATATATATAGTGTGTGTGTGTGTGTGTAAATAAAGGGCATGTAGACCTTCGTATAATAATAGTGTTTGTTTTTACATATAAAAGCAATTGAAATTGGTTTTGAGAAAGAGACTAACGATTAAAACTAAAAAAAATTTCCTTTTTTTAATAGGATGAGTTCAAAAAGTACGCTTGGAAGGACTTTTGGAGGGAGGGAGGGGATGATGAGATCCTTTGGGATAGATTCTGAATTAGAGATATGTGTGGTGGAGGTATTGGGTTGCAAAATTTGATGACGCCATTGATAGAGTGTACAAAACCCCGCCTCTGAATTTGATTGACAATCATTAATTCAGTGGACAGAACCTCACGTTTTTGAAGCTTTAGAGCGATAGAAATGAGACAATCTTCTTTACAAAAGAAGATTGTCTCATTTCTATCGCTCTTGATCTAATGAGGAAACCCCCACCCCCTTTTCCCTCTTAAGGGTCATGAATGAAATAAGAAATGTAAGAAAAGATGAATTAGAAAGAAGTCTTTTCTAATATAGGAATAATTCAAAGTGGTGAAGGCGAAATTCACCATTTTTCCAAGAACTTAATAAAGGAACGAACATTTTTCTTCGCTTTTCAAAACCAATTTTCAAAAAAAAAAAAAAAAAACTTAAGTAACTTTATAAAGTAATAATAATAATTATTATTATTATAAAGATAATAATAACAAAATAAAAAATAATATTAATTAATAATATAATACAGTAGTAATAAAAAATATTGTTTAATATTAATAATAAAAATAAATAAAATATAAATAATAAATAAGTAGAAAATAATAATAATAAATAAAATAATAAATAATAAATAAATAATAAAGAAATATAAAATATAATAAATTACAGATAATAATAATGAAATAATTTTACTAAAAATTATAATAATTATAGAAATAACAAAAGCAATATTAATGTGAATAATAATAACAAAAGAAGTAATGAAAATAAATAAAAATTACAATATAAGTAAGCTCCTTGCTTAGGAAATACTCCACAACTACCTTTTATTACTTTATTTTCGAACATTTTTTTAGAATTATTCCAACACTAATGTACCAAATAGCTTTACACCTATTTAAAAAAAATATATATATATATATATATATATATATATATATATATATATATATATATATATATATATATATATATATATATATATATATATATATATATATATATATATATATATAAGGGTTAGATAGGAAAATAAGACAGATGGAAAGTGAGATTAGAGCTAGATGGGTAGAGTACTTTAGTAAGCTGTAGAATGTGAATGAGGTAAGGAGGGAAGTTGAGGTGTTGGAGAGAGAAAGGGGGGATTAGTAGAGGAGGTTGATGGTGGGATTTCGATAGAAGAAATAGGTAAAGCTTTGAGGAAAGTGAAGAGGGGTAAATCGACAGGTTTGGATGGGATAAGTGAAGAAATGTTATTGGAAGAGGGGATAAGTGTAGAAAATTGGTTAGTGAAGTTATTTAATTTATGTTGGGTAATGGGGAAGGTGCCTCAAGATTGGCAAGATGCTAGTATGGTCCCTTTATTTAAGGGAAAGGATGATAAATTTGAGTGTGGGACTTATAGGGGTATAAGTTTGCTTAGTATAGTGGGTAAAGTGTATGATAGAAATTTATTAGATAAGATAGGGAATAATGAAATGATATGTGAGGAACAAGGAGATTTCCGAGAAGAAAGAGGGTGTATGGACCAGGTTTTTACTTTAAGAATGATTGAAGAAAAAGGGAAGGATGTGTATATGTACTTTTTGGGCTTAGAGGAAGCTTATGATAGGGTGGATAGGAGTAAACTGTGGGATGTTTTGAGGGAGTATGAAATTGAGGAGAAAGTAATTGAGGGCATTAGATCACTTTATAGGAATAGTAGAGCATGTAAATAGAATGGAAACTGCTTTTTTGGAGGTGAATAATGGATTGAGACAGGGTTTTGTTATGTCTCCAGGCTTGTTTAATTTATTTATAGGTAAAGGGGCGAGAATGAGGGATGGAATGAGAATGCGTTATCATATGCGTTATTATATGTGTTATTATATGTCTATCGGACGACACATCCATCCAAACACTCACCCCTTCACCAATCTTTTCCATTTATTCCTATCCTCTGTCAATCGCACACCCTCCTCCCAATTCATCCCTCTATCCCTTAACAGCTCGTTCACATTACTCATCCAACTTCCTCTCGGTCTACCTCTATCTCTCACACCCTCCACTTCTGAAACAAATACCTTTTTATCAATTCTCTCTTCATTCATCCTACAAATATGTCGAAACCATCTCTGCATACTTTGTTCAGCTCTCTCAACCCTACTCTTTCTCCATCCACGCATTTCCTTTATTCTAACATTCCTGACTCTATCTCTTCTATCAACACCACAAACCGCTCTCAGACCATTCATTTCGAAAACTTCTATTTTTTTTCTTCCTAGCGTTCAACCTCCATATTTCACTCCCATACATAACCACCGGTATAAAACATCCCTCAAACATTCTCACTATCCCTCAAACCACCTAACACCTTCTCCCCTTCTTTTATTCTATGACTAACTTCATCACCCATACTAACATCAGTCTCTCCAAAAATCATCCCTAGGTACTTAAATAAAGTGACTAGCTCCAATTTCTCCCTACCTACTTTAATTTGTAAATCATCTCCCTCAACCTTACCCCTCTCCCCCCCCCTCCCCATTCTTCATTCACAGCACTTTACTCTTAAGTTAGAGTGACCATCCGTCCCGAATTTTTTGGGACAGTCCCGATTTTTTTAGAGAGTTAATCGTAACGGAAATTTGTTCCTATTTTTAGATTTGGCAAAAATTATTTATTCTGCCAGCCAGAGGGCGTGACGGGTGGGAGCAGAAGAGAGCAAAATTTTTTTCAAAATTTTTTTTTTTTTGTAGAATGTCCTTAACTAATGAACCATATGACTTGATTTTGAAAACAACAATCGTATTTCTTCTTTATATTAAAAATCACCCTTCATTATAATCCCTTAAAACTCTTACGGGCAGGGTATTTTTTTTTTTTGGGGGGGGGGGCAAGGCAATGTTCAAAAGCGTCCCGATTTTTGGTCAGTAAAATATGGTCACCTTATGATAAGTCCAAATCATCACAACACTTTAAATACTCATCCACCAAAATTTTCAAACTTTCCTGTGTCTCATCCAAAAGTACCACATCATCCGCATACATCAACACAATTGCATCCCACATACCATATTGATCCCTCATTCTCATCCCTTTCCTTACCCTATCCATTTTTCTCACCACTTTGTCAATATATATATATATATATATATATATATATATATATATATATATATATATATATATATATATATATATATATATATATATATATATATATATATATATATATATATATATATATATATATATATATATTATATATTTGCACTTGATATTGCCTGTGCCTAATATTAAGAATGGAAGATATATTTTTATAAATGACAATCTTTTGTGATTAGGGTTAATGTTTTTTATTTTTATTATTATTTTTTGCAATAGAATTTGTTTAAAAAATCTAAAATTACTTGGAGTGTTTTTGTGTCGAAAACAACGAAAAAGTACATCGATTTTGTGTTTTCTCACTTCCACAAAAATTAGTATATATTTTTATTAAAAATATTATATATATAATATATATATATATATATATATATATATATATATATATATATATATATATATATATATATATATATATATATATATATATATATATATATATATATATATATATATATATATATATATATATTATATATATATATATATATTATGTGTGTGTGTGTGTGTGTGTGCGTGCGTTGCGTACGTATGTGTGTGTGTGTGTGTTTGTTTGTGTGTGGAGGTTTAAATGAAGAACTGCATAAGAAGTTACTTCCCCAAATGGAAAAGAGAAATGAAATTAAAAAAAAAAAGAATGAAAATAGTTTTTAGTTTATAGATGAGAAATCGTATCAATTAAAATTTATCTTTTGAAGGCGAACATTTTTTTGATGATTGTGCATAACCTGCAATCATATAAAGAGCTGAACTTGAGAATTATATGAAAATTGAAAACAGCATTGAGGAATAAAGGAACATGTATGCTTTTAATATTACAAAAACAATGAACGATTGGATAAGATGAAAATGAAAATTAAGTTAAATTATCAAAGAATAAAAATGAATGAAAACCTACCCTATCAATGCTAAAGATGGAGAAAGGATATGATAAATACGGCCCCCATTAAACAGAAAGTTCCGTTTAAAAAAAGGACAGATGAAATTAGAGCAACTTTTTCAGGAGACAACTCGCAAAAAAAAAAAAATAAATAAAAAAATTTGGTGTTGTAAGCCTTTGAAAGAGCAACATTGTGTTGCATGCCACAAAAACAGAATGATAATTAGCATAATTTATATTAACAATTTTAA
>SEYY01000384.1:17500-20000 GCA_009176605.1 Armadillidium nasatum
GATTGCGATATAAAAGAAAATTGTAGCCACCATACAAAGGACAGAGGAGACTTTGAGACTAAAGAAGGAGGCCATGTCGTTCATTTTCATATCAACCCAGGAACCACCGTTAATTTTACCAATAATGATGGAGAAATTCAGCGAATATCAGGTAAGTGATATTAATGTTTTAACACACCCTCCTTGAATAGGACTTTGAACGTTAGAGGTGGCGATAAAAATAAATAAATAATTGACATGTGCAACTCCCTGTTCCAAATAGTTTTCTTTTTCAGAGTTTATTAACTGTGCTTTATAAAGATATTTAAATCTTATAATGATATTTTTACTGATAAGTGTTATATTAATCAAAATTTACTATATTTTATCAAAGTATAGATATAATAAGTAATGATTTTGTTGCCTCTGCAAGTAATTTTGTTAGATGGAATTACGATTAAAGTTACATTTCTTTTAAATGCAAAGAGACTTCTCTCAATATAAAAAAGAAAAGAAAAACTATAGTTTCTCTCAGAAATTGCAAAGATTCAAAGCTTTGATATGTAAATTAATTGGTGCAGAAACTAATTTTTATTTAATAGTGACGTAAAGTAAACAAACAATAATGTACACATTGAATAAAACTTATTTCAATATAGATTTTAATATGGAAGGCATTCATCTGCAGTTCCTTATCGCTTGTCGGAATGTTCGTATATAACTTCAAATCCGTGTGATTTGCCATAAAATGGATGGAATAGAACATAAGTAGTACAGAATCACGAGGCGTGAATGTAGAATACGCAGACATGAGTCTGCGTATTCTGGTATTTTAGTTCACGTGAGTATTCGTCCATTACATTGGCTATTGCGTTGCAGGAATTATCGGTCGTATTGTAGCAACTGATCTATATCCAAGACGTCCGAAACATTCATTGGAAAAGCTTTTTGACAAGAGAAAGAGAGAGACTAGGTCGCAAGAGCATCGACACTGATAGAGGAAATCCATAGTATGAAGTAAATGACAAACGTGCTTGGTGTGCATCATTCCATGGTTAGCCGGTTCCGTGACATGTTGTCGCACTGTAGATGTCACAGACATAGAAGGAAGAGGGTTACGACTGCAATGTACGAGCGATATATGCGGATGAGGGTGTTATGAAACAAACAGTTCACTAGTATTAAGGTTGGAATAACCTCGCGACATCAAGGAATGTGCAAAGTTCAATAGTAATTGTTAGAAGACTGCTTCACAATTACCAGAGTATATATATATATATATATATATATATATATATATATATATATATATATATATATATATATATATATATATATATATTATATATATATATATATATATATATATATATAGTATGGTGGGTCTTTCGCAGACAGTGCCAGGTGGCACTGAGGGGAAACGAGGGGGGGAGGGGGGAAATTAGCCCGCGCTCTTTCCTCACCATATTTTTGATGAGAAATTATGGGAAACTGCCCCTATGCTCTTTCCTAGACCTTTTTTTTTTTTTTTTTTTCTCTGCGTGTTTTCAGTAGAACGTAGTTTTTACTTCCTGTTCTCACGCTCTTTCTTGAGCTATTTCTAACTTCCTTTAGCCCAACCACTCAGTGTGGTGAACTTCGAAATCCTCTCCTACTGATACAGGTGGGAAGGAGACCAAATCATTCAGTATTCTCAAATCTCAACAATCTGGAGCAGTTGATTAGGAAACCCACACACATCCCACATCGTCCTAACCAGTTCCTAAATACACTTGACATAATATGCTTCACCACTACTAATTCTAAATATAAAAACACCATTTTCCTCCCTATTGGTAACTGACCACAATCTTATACCTCTTAGGTATGATACCTTTTCTCCAGCAGTTGCACCATGCCCTAAAGGGACTATATATATATAATATATATATATATATATATATATATATATATATATATATATATATATATATATATATATATATAATATATATATATATATATATATATATATATATATATATATATATATATAAAAGAACAACTCTAAATGAAAATTTATTAGTAAATTAGTTCCTCTTAAAAATTCGTTTATTAAAGAAAATGTTTTTATAGGTAGCTCTTAAATAAATTTATTTTATTTTAAAAATTTTATATATATATATATATATATATATATATATATATATATATATATATATATATATATATATATATATATATATATATATATATATATATATATATATATATATATATATATATATATATATATATATATATATATATATATTATATATATATATATATATATATATATATATATATATATATATATATATATATATATAGGCTTAGGTGTAGATTGTTTTTCTGACTTTCGATATTTTTTTTATATCGATATTTTTTTATGTCGATATTTTATTTTAATCGATACTTTTATACCTTATTTATTGTTACGTTCTTGTGTACGTTAGGCCTCTTTTACGGCAAATCCTTGTGTACGTTAGGTCTCTTTTTA
>SEYY01000384.1:25000-30000 GCA_009176605.1 Armadillidium nasatum
TATATTATATATATATATATATATATATATATATATTATATATAATATATATATATATACTTGATCGAGCACTCGGTTAGCAGGCGAGAAACCCGGGTTCGAGGGAGGGTTGGAGTTGAGAAATTTGAGCAGTTCTCTCTTGCGCTTAGCTCCGCCCACTTATGCGTAATAAGTACACCAGCGAAGTGCTTTCTGCTGGTGGAATAAAAATCGGCAGCCGCGATAGGCCTGGCCGTCGACCCATGAAATTGTATATTATATATATATATATATATAATATATATATATATATATATATATATATATAATATATATATATATATAATATATATATATATATATTATATATATATATATATATATATATAAAGTGCAGATCATTTGGTTCTCGTGAAGAATTGTAATTTTCCTGAAGTACAGATTACCTAAAATTAAACTAATGTTTTTTTTAATTTTTTTCTTTCTATATTATCTGCTGCCCAGATTAAAATATCTACGTAGTCGCAGCCGCAGATTTCAAACGGTTTCGGGGTCTCCGAAGCAAAAACTATATTTTGTGTGTGTATATAATAAAAGTATGTGGAGCCAATGTCGGAGCATGATAAGTTTAAAATGGTGGAGCTAGAGTCTGAGTTGGTGGCAGCAAAAAAGATTTCTAATTTGGCATCCCGGATATAAAGAAATATAAATATGTTACCTTAAATTCTCGATTTTCCTACGAAAAACTAGTATTAATTATTTCCTTTAAAACCAATTCTAGATAACATAATAACCTAACTTAACCTAACCTAACGTAACGTAACCTAAAAGAGAAAATTAGTTTTTCCTAGGAACATCGGTTTTTTACGGTAACATTTATTTAGATGAGCATAAAAGAATCATTATATTCGGCTATTAAACAACATCTTTCTTTCATAAGGAAAAAAACAAGGATAAAAATATAAACTTTTTTTGGGATGATTTTGATCAGAAAAAGATGGAGACCTAAAACTGACAATTCAGAACATTTCATTTCAAATTTAAGACAGACCCAAAATTGGCAGTTCTGTGCATTTTAACAGGGTTAATATCCTGTGTAATGTTTTAAACTTGTTTTTATTTATTTGTTTTTTTTTTTGCGAGTGAATTCGAAGGCTGCATTGAATCTCATATGGGAGAAAATTTGATACGCTTGGGAATGATTTGTGAGTGTTAAATAATCTCAGTTTAAGTAGAACGTCGCGTCACAGGCTGGGGTCGCGTCAGTCTGCCATTTCTTCGCGTCCATATAAGAAGAAAGACAAAAAGTTGATCGTTTTTCTTTTGCTTAATGAGAGTGAGTAGTGAATGACTCATTTTCACAAGTGAATAAATTCACTCTAGATTCACTAAAGAGAGGATTCCTCAAACTATAATGCCACTACTTTATTTTCTCTCTCTCTCTCTCTCTCTCTCTCTCTCTCTCTCTCTCTCTCTCTCTCTCTCTCTCTCTCTCTCTCTCTCTCTCTCTCTCTCTCTCTCTCTCTCTCCATATCTTTTCCCTCATTTAAATTATCTCTGTGATATTATATATATATATATATATATATATATATATATATATATAATATATATATATATATATAATATATATATATATATAATATATATTATTAATATATTATATACCAAGAGAGAATAATTTTTTTATATTATTATTTTATTATTAAATAAATAAATAAAAAAATAAAATTTACAAGCTAAACTTCTTAATTTTCTCTTCTCTTGTTTCTTTGTAGATCGCAGCTGATTTTTATAAATTCTGCGAAAATAGTACAATGCTGAAGATTACCCCCTTCATTGCCCCTTTCAGTCAAATCATTACTAAGTAATCCAAGTACAATGCTGAAAACTTCATCATTCTTTATCCCCTCTTATTCACCTCATTACTAAGTAAGTCAAGTACAATGCTGAAGATAACACCATTCATTGCCCCTTTCGGTCACCTCATTACTAAGTAAGTCAAGTACAATGCTGAACATTACACCATTCATTACCCCTTTTAGGCACCTCATTACTAAGTCAAGTACAATGCTTAAGATTACACCAATCATTACCCCTTTAAATCTCTTACGCGTGGGAAGCATCCTTGAAGTAACAAACCTGATTATTTTGGAATTTCAATAATTGAGTCAGAGAAAACATGATTGTTTTCAATGCTTCAAAAACTCATTTCCATCTATCTACCTAACATAATGTTTCACACAGTAAAAACCTTCGAAATTACATCTTAGACCTTCGTCTCTCTCTATTTTTTTATTTCCTTTACTCATAATCTTATAAAGGTTATTTTGATTGTCTTTTCCAAGACATTACATATTCTGAAGTGACGTCACAATTTCTTTACATGTCCCAATCTAAATATTGTGTATGACAACGTCATTATTTTTTTTATAAAGTATGAATAACTTATCTGAATCAGTTTCATTTACGTAGATCTTAAGAATGTAGAATCTAAAACATTACGTCTTATCAATTCCGAAATTCTATCTAACTGGTTCCACACCTTTTTATTAATTTCTGCCAGTCAAAATGTTGCGCCACTCCTTATAAAATGTTGCGCCACTCTCCTTATACCGTTGCTTTTGCAGGACATGCTATTCTGAAGTCTCTAAACGCATACCTTCTTCGCCTTTGTGGAAAATTCGTCCCTAAGTTTTTGTACATTGACTCATTAATTCTTTATCCTGTTCCTTCATTCTAGATTCATTCTTACATGTACTGCACTCATAAAGTGTGGAACACTCTTCCATTTTCTATTTTCTTTACTTCCTTTGACGACTTACACACTTTCAAACGCAGTATATCTCCCCTTTTCTCAACAGAGGCGACACACACACACACACACACACACTATATATATAAATTTATATATATTATATATATATATATTATATATATATATATATATATATATATATATATATATATATATATATATATATATATATATATATATATATATATATGTATATATATATATATATGTCTGTGTGTGTGTGTTTAAGGTGTGGCGCGTGTTAATATGAGCAGTTATAATTACATATGTTAATTAAGATGTGAAAATAAATATATATATATATTTGATAATGTTGGTTGAGCGACCCGTGGTTTGGAGGTCACAACGATTGAAGCAAAAACTTCCTGAAAAAAAATTTATTTTAAATTAAATTAGACTTAAATATAATATATTCTTATAATTTATTTTAAAACTTTTTAAATTGTTGTGTTAAGAAATATGGGTTTGGAGTGTGGTGGATGTTGCTAAGTGAAATATCATCGAATGCGGATGTGACTTAATGTGTTCTTAATAATGGTCATGTGGATGTGGATTTCTCTTTTGTTTTTTACTTTCGAATGTTATACTGAGTGATTACTCGGATGTGTAGGACATGTCGGAAATTGAATTGTAATACTGCGTTTATCCTCTCTCTCTCTCTCTCTCTCTCTCTCTCTCTCTCTCTCTCTTATTTAGATAGGGAAGCGGATATCTGTCATACATTCGAATGTTAATAAGAACTTCCTCAGATATTGCTTTGTAGGAGATGTGAATGCGAATCTTTGCATAAAATCCTCCTCGTGAGACTCGAAGTGAAATACTAAAAAAGGTCAAAATCTTCGTTACATGAAAATGACAGACTTCATTTCACGTCTAAGAATAAATAAAGTTGTGAAATGGCGAAGCAATGATATAATTGAACTCTAATTTTCGTATCTTCTATTCTCTTAACGTTTTTTAATTAGTCACAATTTGAACATTTGTTCCACAAATTCTTTCATTTCAAACGTTTCTTCACATCCACATATTACATCATTTTCACATCGACTTTTCGGATACCTTGCATTTGTAAAACGAAAAATTTGACAAACGTCAGATACTCGATATATATATTATATATATATATATATATATATATATAATATATTATATATATATATATAATATATAATATTATATATACTATATATTATATATATATATATATATATATATATATATATATATATATATATATATATATTTATTTGAACAGATTTTAAAAATGATTTTGTGCAACGTGGATTTTGTTCGTAGCCGTGTCACAACATTTACAGCCATCTTTTCTTATTAATTTTTATTCGCTTAGGAGAAAAAATCTTTTCAGATTTAGCCTTAAATTTTTCAAGTGTTCAAATATTGATTTGTAAAATTGATTTGGAAAATCAGTTCCTTTCAGATTCTTCAAAGGAAAAAAAATCTGTGAATAAAGATCTGAAATGATAGAGGCAACAAAGTTTTGACAAATCAAACAAACGATCACCAAAATATTTTCCCAATTTAACTATTGTTTCATTTATAACTTTAGTGATCACGCCATCTTTCCTAATTCTCCTAATTCATATCCATTAAAGTAATGAATTGTTGGATAAGGTCAAGATAAACCTCGGTAGTTACAATTGTTTTCAAAAAAAGCTTCTGTCACTCGACAACGGAAAATAGCACACCAAACACCAACATTTCGTATATTAACCATTTGAAGGACTCCATCAGGATATTAACCATCTATCTGTTTGGTTCCATCTGAACATTCATCTATCAGATACTCTCCGGACAGTAACCGAACTTCAATTACACATCACCCATCTGCCGGATATTATTAGTACTCCAACGAGTATTAACCGGACCCCATCCGAAGTACATAATCGCATCATTAACTTAACCTATAAATGAAGGTCAGTTTATGCAACGTTCGATTCTGTCCTTATTTTATTTAACGCTTTTGAGTATTTGTCCCTCATCCATTCTCATGTAGTTATAGCAGAATAAATAGGCGCTTACCATTGGCTGGGTAAGAAATGGACGTTTTTTGTTATGCGACACGAAAGATTTTGCAGTTCGGTTGTCGTCCATTTAGTGTGTGATATGCTTACGGTGGCCGGTAAATAAAAGCTAAATGATGATGTCCGAGATGAACAATGAACTTTTTTTCCTTTTTATCACT
>SEYY01000384.1:32244-52244 GCA_009176605.1 Armadillidium nasatum
GGGAGTTGAATCACAAATCTGCAATGTCTTATCATCAGATATTACGCAACAGCTTTTGTTTTAATATATATTATATTGCAATATTTTTCTTTCCTCTTACTTCTTGAGACACAGACATTCTCTCTCTCTCTCTCTCTCTCTCTCTCTCTCTCATCTCTCTCTCTCGTCTTCTCTCTCTCTCTCTCTCTCTCTCTCTCTCTCTCTCTCTCTAAATACTGTAGATGTACGAATATTTTTAAACAAATATTCATCTGTTTCATTTCTCATGATCGCGATTTTTGACTGTCTTATCTTTTTAATATATTCACAAGACGCCTTCACTTATATATAATATATAATAAATATATTATTATAATATATAATATATAAATAATATATTAGTATAATATGTATATAGTATATTATATATAATATATATATAATGTAAGTATAATTGAGGGTTGGCCGACGCACCGGGTGCTGTGCGGTGCGGTGCGGTTGCGGTGCGGTGCGGTGCGCAACTATTCAGCAACCGGTGCGGTGCGAAAGAAAAAAAAAAAGTGCGGTGCGGTGCGGTGCGTGCGTGCGGCCTCTGGTGCGCACCGCACCGAGGTTGATGTATCCTGCGATAATCATCTGTGTTGTCAGATTATTATATATATATATAATATAATATATATATATATATATAATATATATATTATATATATATATATAATATATATATATATTATTTAATAATTGTTCATATTTTCAAGGTATCATGACAGAAGAGTTAAAGTTACTATCTTTATTCCACCTTCCTCATTTCCTCTCGAATTTCCTCGACAGAAAAATGAAATAGATTGTAAAAAGACGTCTCACTATCCTGTTTCATTGAAGGAGGTATGCGATAGTAGAGTTCAAAAGAGCAGTGCTGTTGTAATGAGCGATATAATGGAAAGAACAGAAATTTGACGTGCGCAAAGAGATTGAAGAGAATTAGTGTGAAAGAACTGAAAAGACTTAGATTCTATCTTTTCAAGAGCAACATGAGTGGGACTATCCCAGATGTGTGAAACGTACTCTATACAGTGAAAACAAGACACCTGTGAAAAGTAAAAAATTTCAAAGGAGCTCCAGAATATTAAACATCATAGAAGCTTGTTTTCATAGAGAAGTATTGTAATCCTTTAAAGAAAGATTTCGAGAAAAAGAAATAGCGAGAATATTTAAGGACAGACGAAAGTTTGAATGGCGATGTCAGAATTGCATTGAATGTTCTATCGAGTAGAAAGATGGAGGATCAAAGTTTTGGTGATTGAAAATTCCCATGTTTTCTCTCCCCTCTGAGAGAAAGACCAGAAGATGACTACTACAGGGTCACTCTCCTAGCATTAATTAATTGTTGTTGAGTATATATATATATATATATATATATATATATATATATGATATATATATATATATATATATATATATATATATATATATATATATATATATATATATATATATATATATATATATATATATACTATATATATCTATATCTATATCTATATCTATATCCTCTCCCAGGAAGGGTTTTCACCCTGTCAGTGGAACCAGCATCTTTCCCCATCTGCTTGAAGAAGTTCTCCCAGAGCCCTCCAAAAGATCAAGTTCTTCGGCTTGCCGGTCCCCATGCCGGTCCATGAGTCCTATCCAGACTCTTCAGGTAGGGTTTTCACCCTTTCAGTAGGACCAGCATCGTTCTCAAACCAACCTCCAAACACTCTCTTCCAGGGGTCTTCAAAAGATTGCGCTTCTCCGAGCAATGGTTCCCAATGCTGGTTCTGGAGTAGTTTCAAGCCGTTGACAGAGAAATCACAAGGCCGGATGGCTAATCCTGTCGTCCTTGCATTTAGTTCTCTTCACATGATCCGATCCTGTCGTCGAATTTCAAACTCTTGTTTTTAAATTTCAAATTCTTATTGTTAAAATTTAATTTTTCATTAAATGCCGAAAGTCCAATATATTGAAAGAATTTGTTGCTCCTCTTAAATTTTGATTATAATTTTATCGAAACTTATTTAATTTATTTTTTTTTAATTGCAAAATATTTTCAAAAATTCTAATTTTAAAATAAAATTCAGCTATTAGTTTTTTTTAAAAATTTTGTTCAGTACTATCATAATGCATAAACCATCTTCCTTCTTTTCTCTCCTCAATCTTCTTCTGATTCTTCTGGCTTTTCTTTTCCCATCTATGCTTTTAGGCACATCTACTCTATATATATATATATATATATATATATATATATATATATATATATATATATATATATATATATATATATATTATATATATATATATATATATAATATATATATATATATATATATATATATATTATATATATATTATATATATATTAACTGAAACTCAGGTGCCTGAGTGCTCTGAGAGCAAACCCCTACTCTGTTTCATCCTACTGTCTCTATCCTCAATTTACAGCCAAAGGCGGATATTGCGCATACGTGCACAATGATGTCCTTTCTTGTGTCTCTAATTTGGAATCTTCTGAATTCTCTACTTTATGGCTTAAACTTTTTTGGAACTCCAAAACTAAATTCATTTGTTCTGTCTACTTGTCTCCTAACTCTACAGACTATCCAAAATTCTTCGACAATCTTAACTCCAAAATAGAACACATTCTTCCTTCTTCTCCTTTCTCCGAAATCATCATTTTAGGTGATTTCAATGTTCACCACCGCCAATGACTTTCATCTAGTTCTTTTGATCCAGCTGGTGAACTCGCCTACCAATTTTCTATCCAAAACAACCTTGAGCAGTTGGTGCAACTCCCTACCCGTATCCCTGATCTTGGTGATGAACCCAACATACTTGATCTTTTCCTAACTTCTTATCCTTCCCCTTATACTGTAAAACTCTTTCCTCCTCTGGGTTCATCCGATCACCTTCTTATCTCTGTATCTTGTTCTGTCACTTCAAGTCTTCCACAAGAACGGCCCCGCCTTCGTCGAGGAGACGTTTATGGCATTTCGGTGCCACTAACTTGTCTGACTTGCGGTCGTACTTTTCTGATTTTCCATGGAATGATTACTGTTTCCGTGGGAGGGGTTCCTCGGAGTGTGAAGAGCGCATAACGGAGGTGATTCTCTCTGGCATGGAGGCGTACATTCCATATTCTTTCCTTTCAACTAAACCTAACAAACCTTGGTTTAACTCTGTTCTCGTGCTATTCGCCTCAGGGATGCTGTCTTTAGGGAATACCGTCGTCTTCAAACTCCAGAAACTCACTCAACTTATATTTCATCCCGGAATCGTGCAAAATCTATTCTTCGAGATACTAAAAAAAAAACTCTTTTCTCCGTAGAAAATGCAATAATCTTTCTGGCTCCTCTTTCTCTCGCCCTTTTTGGCATTTTGCCAAAAATGTCAACTCTAACTTTGCTTCTTCCTCTTTCCCTCCTCTAGTATCTTCTGACGGTTCAATTGCCGTTTTGCCCTCCTCTAAAGCTGAACTCTTTGTTCAAACTTTTGCCTTTCATACAACCTTAGACAATTCCGGAGCTGTTCCTACTCCTTCAACCCCTCTAACTCTTTTATGCCTAAAATTGTAATTTCTTCTAAAGATGTCATTTCTGCTCTCTCTGAGCTTAACACTAAGAAGGCATACGATCCTGATGGTATCCCTCCTGTGGTTCTCAAAACTTGTGCTTCCGAGTTTGCACAATGCCTTGGTAAATTATTTCGCCTATGTCTTTCTACTTCAACCTTCCCTTCTTTCTTGAAACGTGCGCTCCTTCAGTCTGTGCCAAAGAAGGGGGACCCCTCTCAACGCTCTAACTACCGTCCAATTTCTTTAACTTCCGTTCTTTCTAAAGTTTTCAAATCTATCTTTAACAGAAAGATTTGGAAACATCTCAATTCTTCTAATCTTATCTCTGATCGCCAGTATGGCTTTCGTGAGAAACGCTCTACTGGTGATCTTCTTTCCCTTCTCTCTGACTCTTGGTCCTCCGCTCTTCGGCATTTCGGTGAAACTTTTGCTGTCGCGCTGGACATATCGAAAGCTTTCGATAGAGTCTGGCACAAAGCTTTGATTTCCAAACTTCCCTCTTTCGGAATCTACCCTTCTCTTTGTGGCCTTCTCTATGATTTCCTTTCTGGTTATAGACGGTTACCGTTCATCCTATAAATCTATTAATAGTGGTGTTCCTCAACTATCTGTTCCATCCCCAACACTTTTCTAGTTTTCATTAATGACCTTCTCTCTGTTACTTCATCTCCTATCCACTCCTATGCTGATGACTCCACCCTTCATTACTCTTTTCAATTTGAAAGCCGCCCCTCTCAACAACAGTTACTAGACGCAAGGAGGGTTGCCTTGGAGCAGCTGACCTCTGATCTATCTCGAATTTCAAATTGGGCAGAGAAAACATGGTTGTTTCAATGCCTCAAAAATTCAATTCCTCCATCTCTCCACTCGACACAATCTTCCATACAACTATGATATCTTCTTCGAAAACACTAAACTCAGACCTTCATATCTTCCTAATATTCTCGGTGTTTCCTTTTCTCGTGATCTTTCTTGGAAAGATCACATTACCTCTCTTTCTAAACAAGCTTCTAAGAGGTTAGGTGTTCTGAGGCGCCTTCAGTATTTCTTCACTCCACCCCATTTGCTTGCTGTGTAAAGGGGTGTTGTTCGCCCCTGTATGGAGTATGCTTCGCACATCTGGGGTGGTTCAATACATACAGCTCTCCTAGAGAAGGTGGAGTCTAGGGCATTTCGTCTCATCAACTCTCCTGCTCTTACTAACTCTCTTCAATCTCTTTCTGCCCGTCGAATTGTTGCGTCACTCTCTATAATATCGCTATTACAATGACACTGCTCTTCTGAACTCTCTCGTCACATACCTCCTCCACCGAGAAGGGCTCGTGCGACTCGACTTTCTACACAGTCTCGTCCTTTCTCTGTCCAACTCTCTGACCCCAGACTTAACCGCTATGCTCTGTCCTACATGTACTCTACTGGTAAAGTCTTGAACACACTCCCTTCTTCTATTTTTTAAACTTCCTATGACTTACACACCTTCAAACGTCGTGTATCAGGTCACGTCGGCCTTTAATTTGACCAGACTTCCGTCTTTCCCCCTAACTCTGGTGGAATTTTAGTAGGCCTCTGGCCTTTGCCCACCAGAGGTGAAATAAAATAATATATATATATATATATATATATATATATATATATATATATATATATATATATATATATATATATATATATATATATATATATATATATATATATATATATATATATATATATATATATATATATATATATGCTTTAATTGTATATGTCGGTGCGGTGCGGTGCGTGGTGCGCTGATTTCGGTGCGGTGCGGTGCGCTTAGTTTAGCTTTTGGTGCGGTGCGGTGCGGTGCACTGCATTTTGCTTCCGGTGCGGTGCGGTGTGGTGCGCAATGAACGCCAACTGGTGCGGTGCGGTGCACGACGACCTGGTGCGGTGTGGTGCGGTGCGGTGCGGAAAATTCCGGAGCTCGGCCAACCCTAATATATATATATATATACACACACTTAGGCGAATTATACACTAACATAGAGGGTTGCGAGTGGTCCCAAAGTCGAGATCGGATCTGGGACATCGTAGGAGTAATTTTAACAATGCGTACATCTTTTTTTTTATTAGTTGAATTTTGCTATGGAAATTTGCATAAAAATTGGATATTACTAAGATTTTGCGAATCATATTTATTGTTTTTTTTTTTTTTTTTTTTTTTTTTTTTTTTTTTGAGAATTGAATATGTAAAAGTAAATAGCCTTAAGTAATTAAAATAGCAGTATGACGCATTTCCTATTTACCGTTTCTATTCTCAATTTTCAGTCGTACCACGATGTTGTGTGTATCTGTGCAATGACATTTTATGTCCTAGTGTTACTAATTTGGAGGAGACTTCTGAATTTTCCACCTTAAGTCTCATGTCCTCTTACCACTCTATGACTAATTTCGTCTGTTACCTTTATTTAACTTATAACTCTGTTGATAATCTAAAATTCTTCGATTTTCATCGAAACTCCAAAATAGAAAAGATTTTCTCTTCTTCTTTCCCAGAAATCATCGTTTTGGGTGATTTCAGTGTTCAAAACCTACAATGGTTTTCCTATGGTTCTCAAAATGCAGATGGAGAACTTACCTATAAATTCTTTTAGCATAAAAGCCGTTAGGCCTTAGGCCTTGGAGGCGAACTCAACATTCTTGACATTTTCTTAACTCACATCTTTCACATTCTTTCATATCTTTTCAATCTTGACTTTATTCAATCATCTACTCATCTCTGTAAGCGCCGAAGAATATTTAGTCATGATAATTTTTTTTTTGGTATGAAAAATGGTTGGGTTTGCATTGGTGTTTCTTTGAGTTCTTAAAAGATACAGATTCGTTGGCAGAGATTTTCTTTGCCAACGAAGCATTAATTTTATTTTCTTTGGTCTAATTCTGCAGTATTTGTCGCAGGGATTCTGCTTTTAAAAATTAACTTCTTGAGACGTTCAAAACGCACACTATTTATATTTCAATCCCTAATCGTCTAATTATTATTATTATTATTATTTTTGCTTTGCTCTTTTCGCTCTCCGTAAATATGAATTTTTTTTTGTTATTCCTCTTGTTACTCTTTCACGCACACTTTGTCTAAAATATCAGCTTAATTTTTTTTTTATTTATTTATTTTTTTTTAACCTCTGAAGGCTACAATCTTCCTTATTTTCTGCTATGTGTTGGGTAAAGTCTTTACTTAATTAAACCTTTCCAACTAATTTGCACTTTTGATGATTTAGCAAAATTTCCTCCAACTCTTTTACGTCTAATATTATAATTTCTTCTAAAAACATGGTTTCTTCTCTTTCTGAGCTACTAATTATAAAGACTTACGGTTCGGATTGCATTTTTCTTGTGATTTTAAAAATTTGTTTTTGCTTCCTTGTCCAAATGTCTTAGTAAATATTTCATCTCTGCTTATTCATTTAGACCATTTTTTGATACCGGAAGATCTCTAATTCAGCCTCTGTCGAGAAAAAGAGAACTCTCTTATCCTTCTGATTATTGTTCTTTTGCTTGAATCTCTCTCTGTTCCTTCAAAAAAATTCGAACCTATCCATAAGAAAAAAGATTTGGAAACCAATCAAATCTTCTAATCTTAATTTTAATCTCCAGTGTTGTTTCAATAATTGTTAGTTCTTTTCTGCTGACCATTTTCTTCTCTCTGACTATTGGTCATCTCATCTTCATTTCAGTAAACTTTTAACTGTCTCTAGAGTCTACACATATAAAAAACTGAAGATATTGTCTAGCACAAAGTTTTAATTCCTAAACGTACCTCTTTTGATATTATCCTTCTTTCTGATTTCCTTTCTGGTCTCTACAGTCTGTAACGGTTGTTGAAGACGGCCATCGTTCATCCTTTAAGTTTATCAGTTACGACGTTCTTCAATATTCTTCATTGTCCACTTTTCTCTTTCTAATCTATATTAATAACCGTCAGTATCAATCACTTCATTTACACTTTTGCCGATTTCTAAACAGTCTCATTTTCTCTCTTATCGACTTTTTCACACCAGACTTAACCATGCATGTTACCTTTCAATTTGACTCGTGCTAATTGGTAGGCTTATGGCCTTTGCCTACCAGAGAATATATATATATATATATATATATATATATATATATATATATATATATATATATATATATATATATATATATATATATATATATATATATATATATATATATATATATATATATATATATATATAAGTAGTATAGGGCGCGACTTCGAGGGGTGCCAGATTTTGAAAATCTGGCAACCTGTCCCTAACGGTCTTTTCTGCATTTGCGTGCAATCCTGCATTCTCAGGCACCTTCCAGACCTTTTCTTTGTCGGTTCACGGACCCGCACGGACCCACGGACCCCTGGACCCCAAAATTTGAGTCAATTTCAGCCGGTCTGAACCGCAAAGAAAATGGTCAGGAAAGAGAGTGAGGTGAACGCAGCGATTTTGCAAACTCAGGCAACTTCCTGATACCATTTTTGGGGGGTTCACGGGGCCCCCGCAGGGGCCCCTTCCCCAGACTTGACGCCATTTTCAATGGGTTTAACCCCCCAAAATGGTAACAGGAAAGAGCGTGAGGTCAATTTGAGCGGAGTGATTTGCTTTGCAAATCAAAATCCCGTTCTGGCTTAGGTTGCCAGATTTTCGAAATCTGGCACCCCTCGAAGTCGCGCCCTATACTACTTATATATATATATATATATATATATATATATATATATATATATATATATATATATATATATATATATATATATATATATATATATATATATATATATATATATATATATATATATATATATATATATATATATATATAGCGCCATCTACCGCATACGCCCAATGATGTCAGAGAGATGTACAAAATTTTATATATATATATATATATATATATATATATATATATATATATATATATATATATATATATATATATATATATATATATATATATATATATATATATATATATATATATATATATATATATATATATATATATATATATATATGAAGAATTTATTCTTCGCATGGTTTTAAAGGCTGGGAACCTTTTTAACCAGGATTTTCGTCCCATGTACGGTTGCAGGAACATTATGTTTCTTTAGCCGACGCCACCCTGCATCTTGCGGGATACGGTGTATTGAATAAAATATATATATATATATATATATATATATATATATATATATATATATATATATATATATATATATATATATATATATATATATATATATATATATATATATATATATATATATATATATATATATATATATATATATATATATATATATATATATATATATATATATATATATATATATATATATATATATATATATATATATATATATATATATATATATATATATATATATATATATATATATATACATCTCTCTGACATCATTGGGCGTATGCGGTAGATGGCGCTGTACGCCATTTAAAGATATTTCTATTTCTACTAGAAAATAGACTTTTTTCTTTGTCTTGGACTTTTTATAAGGAAATATTTAATTACAGAGCGTTAATTAAATCCATTGTTCCTTTATTTGTAATCTAATTTCAATTTAATTAAATTTTATTGTATAAAACATGATTACTCTACGAAAATTTTTTAAACATATTCGTTCGTACGTCTATTTTTTATTACGTGTGTCTGTGCCTGGCAATTGGTTGCCAGTTCTTCAGATATGTCTGACTTTTTGACCGAAAAAGTTTTCTTTGAAAATGTGAAATTTTTATATATATATTTAATTTGAGAATAATTCTTCTGAATTAAACTTGTTTAACTTGCTGAATTTTCTTTTGAATGACTTCTGAAAATGATCTGTCATAAGTTTCCTGAAATCCAAATTCTTAGAATCTAGCCACTTTTAGCGAGTCGTAGAATAGACTCAAGAAAAAAGCTAGTCATTTGTCAGTTGGTAGCTAACCAGCAGTGAGGAGTGTGGTGTAAACTTTGCGCTTGCAAACTAGAAAATTTTTCCTAAATATTAGAAAGTGAACTATTATTCTTTATAAATTATAGCAGTTATTAGTGTAAAGTTAATTATGGTTGTTGTTATGGGTCGTTCTACCATATATGATAATAGATAATTTAGTAGGCGATGTGCTAAATGAGAAATCTTTTGTACCAGCCTATTATTAAGGAAATTGTTGATTTTTTTTTCTTTTGTAAATATTTAAGTTTCAAACAAGGGCCTTTTCATTAAAGTTTACTAACCGTCCTTTACCTGAGAATTTATGAAATTCTGGGGCCTCTTTTAATTTGAGGATATTTGTTTATAATAGGCCCGTATGAAATCACAGGCGGCGTCAACAGAACCTAGCCTATTTAACGTGCCTTATTAGAATTAAATAAAATTCTGGTTGGTTATGAATGTGTGTTTATCATTGTGAACTACGTAATATTAAGTCAGTCTGTATTGGCCTACGTCATCTTACGCGGAGAGGGAAGAGGATTCAGTGCTGGAGTCGGAGCAGCAGCAGTGGAGAAGTTGTAATAGCAGAGACCTGAGGGTTGAAGAGCCGATGCTCTCGACCATGGTTGCTGGTCCCACCCCCACAGCATATTGTGAGAACGGTGTTCGTACGCATAATCAAGTTTTGGATGTACCCCCGCACGGACACCCTATCAATTCACCCCGTATTGGACGTCAACTGACTTCTTCCCCACCACCTCAGCAACCCCCAAATAGCAATAGTACAACCCAGCAACCTCCTCCTGTTCCTCTATCTGCATATGTATCTTCATCAACCATAACCCCATCTTCGCCTTCTGTCTCTTCTACCTGTACAAGCAAATCTCGATCTACCCCTACTTCTGTCAATAATATGGTAACTATATCTCCTCCTGTCGCTCCAGACGGCATCCCACAGCCTGAATATACTCCCCCTCCCATGTCAGCACCCGGACCTATGTCTCAACCACAGGGACCACCACCACCTTATTGCCCCCAAGAATATATTCATGGGGATCCCTATTATCCAGGACCACCACCTGAATACTGCCAACATCATCCTCACATGTGTGCTTTGCAACACCATGGAATTCCAGGTAAATAAGTGTTAAACAAACCTACAAAGTAGAATCTTTAATATACCCCAAAGATGTTTTCTAACTCTGAAATACTAATATATATATATATATATATATATATATATATATATATATATATATATATATATATATATATATATATATATATATATATATATATATATATAATAGTGTTAGCAGGTAGAAAGGTATATTGGCCTGACTTTATCCAAATATTTGATGTTTTATATATATATAATATATATATATATATATATATATATATATATATATATATATATATATATATATATATATATATATATATATATATATATATATTGGGACGATTAAGAATTTTATGGTAACGATGATAAAAATAGTAAATTTGACAATGACAATGAAATTGAAAAAGTATATTTTAAAAATTATTTTAATAATTTTAACAATTCTATAATGGTAAAAAAATTTCTTTTCTTTATTCAAATGTGTAAATAGATGTAATTTTAATGTATAGTATAATATTGAGTGTCCCACTCACTTTCTGCTCCAGATATGAGGTTATAGATATCAAAGTACTGGTCATAAGTTAATAAAATTAAGTTATGAATAAACCTTGCTGTGTGAAAAGTGAAGTAAAATCATAGAGGTTGTACTACTTGCTGGTACTTTCAACATGCTGGTATGTGATTCATTTCCATGTCCAATGTCAGCATGTACGAAATTGAAACCTTCTTTGAAGATCGGGTCATTTCCAAGTGACTTTAGTGCCAACCTTCAAAATCATGTTCAGACATGCCTTGATATTAATGGAGATCACTTCCAATAATTGTGATGTCAGCATGATTCTCACACACAAAGGTTGGTTAGTGGCAAAAAATTTTAATTTGACCTGTACTTTGATATCTATAAGCGCATATCTGAGGCTAAGAGTAAGTTGGAGATCCTGTTAGTATCTTCAGAACATTGATTTATGAAATTTTAATGTGTGAAAACATGGACATGCATGCAAAATTCTAGTACTTTAAATTTAGAGTTCTTAATTTAAATGCTTTTTATAATTTCTAGTATAATTCAATTTAATCTTGGAGAAAATGTCCTTTATTACTAAACAGCTTTTCACTCTCAATATAAAAGGGTGGAGCAGAGATATTTTTAAGTGAGTATATGTAAATTAATTGTGACAATTGATTGAGGAAATATATACCAATTTTAACGATGGCGATTAATATTCCCATCGCTAATATATATATATATATATATATATATATATATATATATATATATATATATATATATATATATATATATATATATATATATATATATAAGTAATAGCCTATATTTTAGAGATTTGATTATAGGTGATTTGTCAGCTGAAATTCTTCAAATAAGTAAATAAAAGAATAAGATATTATTACAATGGTAGTAGTAGTAGTCTCTTGTTAAAATTACTTCATATTTTACTATTGACATAATATAAATAAAATATTGATATTTTCATCTATTAAAAAACAAAAATATAAAAAATATCTGAAGAAAATATAGTTATAAAGTTTTTTATTTTATTTAAATTTATGTATTGCAAAATGGTAATTGACAGCTTTTTAAATATGGTTTAAAAGGAGGAGAGAGTAAACAAATTAACATACTGATTTATTTTAAAAATCGTTTCAGGAAAGAAAGGGGTATATAAACTGATTGATTAGTTAGTTCTGTTAAATTCAGTTTTTTAATGTTACAACTTAATTTTTATATCATACTGTACATAATATTTACCATACAGACATTTTATTTTTTATTTATATAAAAAAGTTTGTATTACAGGCAGGAAGGAGGAACTTTTCTACATAGTTTCCACCTAAGATCTTTGTGCATGAGGGATCAAACTAGTTCCTTCAATCATGTGAGTCAGTAACACTACACAATATGAAGAAAGATACTGGGAGCTTATTAAATATTTGTTTCTCACCACATTTCAAAGACATTTAAAACTTTTTAAAAATTTTCTTTCTTTTACTGATGTTTGGTTTCGAGTTCTTATTTTTATCTTTCCTGGAATGCTGTCTTTAATGTTAATGAAAATTTCAAGAAGGGAAGCCACTTTTCAGGAGTAAAATATTTTCTCTGGAAGGTGATCTTGTTTCATGAAAAGAAAAATTTTCAGCACACTAGTTCTTTATTCTCATGCAAGGTATGAGAGATTTGTTAGCCTTAAAGTTGATTACTTTTTTATGGATTAGGATTGAAACAAAGGAAATTGTATAATAGAGCAAATCTTTATTATGTATAAAAGCTCATACCTCATGAGAATTGCTATATTCAAGGAGGAAAGCTTTCATTGGAGTTGCTTTCTTGCATCTACATCCGAGTTCAAACTCAGGATTATAAGTAGTCTATGAGATTCACTTCCTTATGCAATGGTATCAGATTGGTAGATAGTAAAAATCTACACAGTTGTGTCCACGAAAAGATTGGGAATGGAAACCACATTAATAAGAAGGCAAATATGATTGAATAAATTTTTAAAAAATTTTTAAGTTTTCTTTACTATTCAATAAAATACAGAAGTATGATGAGCTGCTCCTGGTATGTGATTCCATTTTAAGAGCAAAACTTACCTGTTATATAAATAAAAAAATAAGCTTTTGGCAGTAAGTAAATTTTATAGGGTACCCTGTTAAATGTATGATCAAAATTAATATGCAAAATTTAAAACATTTTGAATAGTTTTTCTAATATATGCGGTCTTTCATTTTTTATCTTGTAGAAAACTGATATTTTTGAAACCAGTGCCTCATTATGATTAAAATTTCTCTGTTATTTGATTATTAATTGTGCTTTAATTATGTAGATAAGCTTTATCCTAAGGTAATTACTAAGTTTCAAAAAGTGGCCTTGAATTTCAGTTTAGATAGGATATAGTTTTTGTGGGAACTCGTTTCAAAAGATCATGTTTTTTCAAGGATTTTAGATGATGATTTTATTCCCTTCTTATTTTTTGTCTGGTTTTGTATTACTGGATTTAAATACTTGTTTTTCCATGCTAGAAGATTTAACAGTGAAGCTGTTAATGATTTTCATTTTTTACTTAAGACAGTAAAGATAATTTCACTATTTACTCTTGCACCACAGCATATTTCTTTTGAATGCTTTTATATGATTTTGAACCTAAATTCATCTTTTATATGTTAAATATATTTTCATTTCATTTATAACAATTTTTCTTTTAATGGTTATTTCCAACATGCTAGTCCTTTATTTATATGAGTTTTATTGCTGACCCTGGTGTGAAGATGTTATTTAACCTTGGGGATTTATCTCTATTTGATTAAATGGCAGTAGTAAGTGATTTTTCTTTATCCCTCTAATTCTTCAATATCCACAATTTATTACTTTTTGTCATCCCAGAAATCTTTTAAGGTTAATCTTTTAAGGTTAATCTTTTATCATATCAAACTTTAATGACAAGTTTACTTTAAAAAGGTGTAAAACTTTAAAAATTTGATTGAGAAAGATTATTTAACATCTTCATTTGTATTTTATCTATTTACACAGTATAATTTTTAAAATTTAATAATCATAAACTAAAACCAAAATTTAATTAATTAGTATTTCTCTCTTCCTTTGATTTGTTACTTATAAAATGTAAACTTTTTTTTATTAATTGAGAAGGAATGTCAAACGAATCTTATAAAACAGGATTCTTCTCATTTGGTCTCCTGAAACAGATTTGAATTTTTATTTATAAAAAATGTTTTTTTTTTTTTTTTTTTTTTTTTTTTTTTTTCATAATCTGAAGTATAGATTCAAAATAGATTATGAATGTATAGAATGCTGACAAAAACTTGTAAGTGTGAAAAGCTAAATTATCTTCTTAAAAAGAATTTTCAGAGTTTGGTTTATGATCAGTGTTATGTTATTATATTAATTTCAGTTTATGATACTGATATTTTTATTTAAATTTATCTTAAGGGTTCTTCATTACTTTTCACCATTGTTAAATTAATTATCAATTCTCTCTATTGAAGCATTAAAAAGTGTAAATGTTAAGAGTATTTTTCATATAAAATATATTGATCTTATATATATATATATATATATATATATATATATATATATATATATATATATATATATATATATATATATATATATATATATATATATATATATATATATATATATATATATATATGATGGGATGACTAAAAATTTTTAAAATTTAACAATGAAAATTGCAGTAAATTTGATGATGACGAAATTGAAAAAGTATATTATAAAAATTTCAATAATTTTAATAAATTTAGTAATTTTATAATTAGAAAGAATTAAATTGAATTTTCGTTATTTTTTATTTAAATGTGTATGTACATGTAAATTTAATATTTAGTGTAATACAGGATATTCCATTCGCTCTCTGGCCCAGATATGTGCTAGTGGTCATAAGTTAATAAAATTTGCCACAAACAATCTAGTCTTGTAGCAATTGCTGAAATGATTGCTGTTAGCATCAAGGCATGCTACGGAAGGTTGCCTCCAACATAATGAGATGCAGTGTCAATTGCCTGCTGAATGTTGTCTTTTAGTTGCATGAGAATATGTAGCTTGCTGCGATACTCTTTCCCTTTCAGCATGACCCATAGGAAGAAATCCAGAAGGGTAAGGTCACAAGACATTGGTGGCCAAAGTCCCATTGAAATGACCTGATCTTCAAGGAAGGAGTCAATTTTGTACATGCAGACTTTGCATGTTTTGCATTCCTCATCATCCAAAATATTTATGAACTCATTGAAAATGTTTGTATACAAATTTTATTAACCAACAAAGAGTCTTTTTAAAACATTAGAAAAATAGAGACAGTTAGAATCCACACAGGCCTATCAAGACTGCCCCAGTTAAAACAAATAATAATAATAATAATTTTAATATTAATACATGCAACAAGACTAGGTCTTTTCTTCATGAAAAGTATGGTAAAAATAAAACGAAGCCCCAACATATATTTAGTAAACCAACACCTACTACAAAAGTGCCAGTTAGGCTTAGTCACAAGCCTACCTATAAGCTCATGTCTGAGGCTAAGAATGAGTGGGACACTCTGTAGTATTTTCATAACATTGATTTTAAGAAATTTATTATGTGAATACATGGACAGATATTCAAAATTTTAGTACTTTAAAATTAGAGCTCTTAAATTCTGATGCAGAAACAATAATTTATCCAGTTTCTGGGGTTCAACAGAGAGATATAAGCCAATGTAACTAAATTAATCAGCAAAAAAAATTTGATGATATATATATATATATATATATATATATATATATATATATATATATATATATATATATATATATATATATATATATATATATATATATATATATATATATATATATGGTATAGGCCTATATTTTATTTTAAATAAAATTTTTAATTTCGCTTTGGCCTTACTGAAAACTTTAGAGTTCCATGCCTATGACTGGCTTGACAGCCCTATTTAAAATTATATGTAAAGTAATGTCCTCTTATCGAAAACTTTTTCTTTTATCAAAAAGAAATAAAAAAATAAAATTTATTTTTGTTTTTGTTAAATATGTTATTCTTAAATTATGATGCCAATGTGATAAGGACATTTTTATTTCCTTCTATACAGTTTTTTAAAGTCAAATATTCTTTATAGGAGACTTATAAATAAATTAAAAAGAAAGAATCAATAAATTAAAAGGTAAATTTTGCCCGGGCTGCCTTTTGTCTTTGTTCTTTTCTATCATGTTTTGAGTGTAGATGGAGTCCCAAATTTTTTGATAGACTACTCGACCTTGATTTTATATTTAACTCTATGACTTAAATAATTATCTGACATTATCTTCGTTACTTGTACATTTTTAATGTAACAAACCAAGAGTTTTAAAATGGTGATTGAAAGTAAGAGATTATGAATTATTTGTACTGATAAAGAAATAATCACATTGAAAACTAAGAATTCATAATTGACCAAATTGAGAATGGATGTCGAACGAATCTTATAAAACAGGATTCTCCTCATTTTTTTTTCCTGAAAAACTTATTTGAATTTTTATTATAAAAAAAAATTTTTTTTTTTTTTTCATAACCTGAACTACAGATTCAAAATAAATGTCTAATTTAATTATATTGTTGAATTCAAATTTATAACCTGAACTACAGATTCAAAATAAATGTCTAATTTAATTATATTGTTGAATTCAAATGCACATTAAAATAAATGGCTCCGTCTTACAAATTTAATGGAGAGTACTCCAAAATAATTAAGGGACAGATATGTTGGTGCAGTAAGATTTTTATAAATTTTATAGGCTGATTGTGGGATTATTTTAGGTATAAATATTTTTAAATGTTATTCCAGTAAGGAAAGTGTTGCTCTTAAGCAAAGGAGATTGAATGAACATGTTTTATTACAAATAATTTGTTTCCAAATTTCTGTAATCTGAATGGATATGTTCACTACAGTATTAGTGGTAGTTGTAATTTACTTTTCTATATTAATCCTCAACTTGCAAAGGAGTTATTGGGTTCTTAATTTGATGTTGCTCACGATAAATTGTAAAATTTATAGTGTTTGTGGAAATAATTAATTCACACAATAGACTGTATCATGCAATGATTGTGCAGTACAGGTTTAAAAAATTGACATAGGAGTTCTGACCATTTATCTTCCCTTTAACCCTATTCCCATAATAAAAAAGTTTTGCTGTGAGAATATTAAAAACTGACTTCTCAAAATTGAAGTATATTGTGAAAATGCATTCAATTTTATAAACTTGTGATTTTTCTGAAATGATAATGTTGGTCTGTTGGTTGCACGCTAGTCTCATCACAAATTGGAGGTTTTAGGATTAATTCCCATTATGTCTCTGAGGTTGACTCAACTCTCCATTAATTATGATAAATTTTTTCACCCGGGAAATATAGATGCTTGATCACATCACATTTGAGTTTTATTTGCCTGTAGTTGGACTGCCTTCCGATGGAACATGAAATAGCATCACTTGAATGTTCTGGGAATGCACTTTGAGCTCATTTCTATTTCTAAATATAATGATAGATGAATACGATCAATATGAAAAGGTAATTCTTTTACACCAGAGTACTGATAGACTGAGAAAAGGTGTCAGTGTTTAAAAATTCTATGAGTCCAATTATTGGAAGTTAGATTGCATTATAATATTCCATGAAGTATGTACAGGCAAGGGCTACAGAATAATGTTTTTTATCTATATATAAATTGCTATAGTAAAATGAAAACTATTAAAAAAAGTCTTTCAAATCGCCCAATATTTAGAAACAGGAATTTTAAAAAATGAAAGTTTAAAAAAAATTTTCTTAAATAAATAAATTGATGACATTTTAATGGTAAGAAATAAAATAAATAAATAAATGACATTTATAAATAAATAGAGAAAATTAATTTTTTGAAGATCCCATGTTGGAGGTAAGCTCCATCTCTGCACATACATTTGTGCAGCACATGTTGGAAGTTAGCTCCATCCCTGCACATACATTTATGCAGCATATGTTGCAGGTGAGCTCCATCTCTGCACATACATTTGTGCAGTCTCTTAGTGAAATTGTTCATAGTTGAATGTAAGATTTGTAGATAAATTTGAAAGCTTCTCTTATCTTGTTTTTACTTCTTCCATCGTAAGAGGTCGACTGAAATGCATTTTGAAGTGGCAGAAATTTCTCTAGAAATTTTATGGCATTTTTTTAGCATTTAAATAATATTATTAATAAATTTAAAAATTTTTTCATGACACGTTTCTTTTTAAATTTTCCCTTTCCCTCAATCAACCAATATATATATATATATATATATATATATATATATATATATATATATATATATATATATATATATATATATATATATATATATATATATATATATATATATATATATATATATATATATATATATAGGAACCGACCGGGGCCCCGGCCCCGGCCAACCCCGGCCATTTTTACTGACCCCGGCCCCGGCCCCGGCTAAAAATCAGGGAAAACCGGGGTTGCCGGCCGGGGTTAAAATGGCAAATTATACAAATTTTTATTTTTTATTTTTTTATTTTCAGCCGATTCTGCTGAAACTTTCAGTGTATATAGATTTTTTACCGGTAAGAAAAGTCCATTTCTAGCGTTTTTCCGAGTCTATTATGGTTAAAAGTATTTATTTTTATTATTTTTTTTTTTTGTGGAAATTTTTACCCTTTTTCAATAGAATGGCGGTGCCAAACCACTTTTTAGAATGAGCTGAAAGTTGGACTATTTATTCAAAATTATATGGGCTACAAAAGTCTTAAATAGACTTTTGTCCCCAGAGTTATAGAAAAAATGTTATAAGCCAAAAACTGACCAACTATAGAAAAAAAAATTTTTTGAACTAAAAAAATATACCTTTTCAGACAAAATCTTTTTTAAAAAAATACAACTATAACATTTCCTATTTTTGGTGTGTATAGAGGAGGGGTGGGGCTACAAATTCCTCTATGAACTTTATTCGATGAGATTCGTTGGTTTTGAGGTATAGCCTTCAAAAAGGTCCGTTTTTGGCCAAATTTCAAAAATTCCCAAAGTTTGAGAGGCTATATCTCGCTTAAAACAAAGGGCATTTAAAAATGCACTAAATAAAAATTGTTGCCCTGTTCCTCTTCTAAACAATATTCACAAATAAAAAAAAAATAGTAGGTAGCGTTTTTTTTTTAAAATAATTTTTTCCTCCAGAAGGGTACGATTTTTGCAAAAAAAATTTCGAGAGCTTGTAACTTTTTTCTAGACGTGATATCAAAAATCTATTCCCACCAATGCAAGAAATTGGGGCAAAGGTATTCAGTTAAATTTTCAGCTCAGGTGGACCAGTGGTTTGACCCAGTTATTCATTTTTTTTAACTTTGGGTCCAAATAAGTTTCAAACCGTTATAGACTTTAAAAAATGCTCGAAATCAACTCAGAACTTCGTGAAAAAATTCACATACTTTGAAAATTTCAGCTCAATCAGTCAAATAATAAAGAAAAATTTCAAACAAAATATAAGAAAATCAAGATTTTTTTCTTTTCTGTTTCTTTTGACCGCTCCTTTTCTGCTAGTGAATGTTCATCTTTGTGTTTTGATTTTAGATACTCCAAAAAGATTTGGTTGAAATTTTTTTTACTTGTAGCACCCGGAGGTTCTCTTCAAATTTTCTGACTGTAGATGTTACATTTAGCTATTCCGAGCCTATCCTGAAACATTGTAAAGTATTCAAATACTGCAGAAGCTGATCTTTTAGCCATATTGACTGAAAGTATAAACAAAATAATAATT
>SEYY01000384.1:72244-74744 GCA_009176605.1 Armadillidium nasatum
AGATACCTCGCTAAGCTGGTTCAACACGTAAGAGAAGGACTACGCATACACAACCTCCTCCCGTGTACGCATTTGTGTGTGTGTGTGTGTGTGTGTGTGTGTATGTATGTATGTATAAAATAATTATCAGACGACGGATGTGGCAACAAGTTGGTAAAATATTTTTCCTCTTTGCCTACCTCACACCATCGCTTTTCTTCGAATAAAAATCATTATATATATATATATATATATATATATATATATATATATATATATATATATATATATATATATATATATATATATATATATATATATATATATATATATATATATATATATATATATATATATATCGCCAGAACAAGACCCATTAGAGTACAATAAAAAAGAACAGATCTCAAGACTAACCAGACTAATATCCGACATGCCAATGATGTAGAATGCCAAGTTAAACGTGTGTAGGATTGCAAGGTTTAGAGAAATGAATGAAATTGAAGGAAGAGCTTTTTAGAGGGGATGGGGGGGTGGGGGATGGGATTGGGGCCACACTGGTCTTGTATTAGAGAGAATGAGCATAGGAGCGAGAAGCCTTTGAAGCGAAAGAGCTGAAAAGAAGTAAGCATGAGATTATTTGGGAAGCAGTCACCCAAGCTCTCTCTTCAAAGGACGAGTTATTCCAAATCAAGAACAAATCTTAATACCTATAGTAAGGGGATTTTATATATATATATATATATATATATATATATATATATATATATATATATATATATATATATATATATATATATATATATATATATATATATATATATATATATATATATATATATATCCTCTGGTGGGCAAAGGCCAGAGGCCTACCAAATTCCACCGGAGTTGGGAAAAATCTATTTTCCCTATATATATATATATATATATATATATATATATATATATATATATATATATATATATATATATATATATATATATATATATATATATATATATATATATATATATATATGAATTGTAAATTGAGATAGTGTTGCAGTCATTTGATACATTTGTTAAAAAGAAGCGAATATAATCTTGAGAATTTTCAGAAGCCTTTTATTATAATTTATTTTCTTAGAGGAAAAAAAAAAACTGCAAATAATAAAAGTTTAATTAAAACTGAAAAATTATTTGCTTAATTAAAGTAAGAGAAAAGGACTTTGGACCCGGAATCGCCAACCTTAAAGGTTTTATTTTTGGGGTGGAGATTGAGCTGAGAAATTTTTAAATAATGAATCCAGAATGTGTGTGTGCGTGTGTGTGTGTAGAGAGAGAGAGAGAGAGAGAGAGAGAGAGAGGAGGAGGACATGGCAGTTGCTCACTGAGTTTATTTTCTTTCATGTGATCATAAGTATTAAATGTGGAGTTTAAAAAGGAATTTTAGAAGATTATCACTTTTTATTAGTGTGTGTGTGTGTGTGTGTTAGCGATTTTATGTGAACGGTATAACAGGTAATTTTTATAAGCCACATAGCCCAAAATATTCCTTATATATTATCAATATACTGTAAAACCCATATTTGTTTGGATGTTACTGATGTGTGGCATATAAGACTTTTACATTCTTATTGAATATACAGGCGGCGACATGGGTTTTTACCGTTCTGACGCTCTTGCATTTATATGCATAAATATATAAACTTTACCTAATTTCATCGTATAATTCCAATCGCACACGTTGAATATATATATATATATATATATATATATATATATATATATATATATATATATATATATATATATATATATATATATATATATATATATATATATATATATATATATATATATATATATATATATATATATATATATATATATATATATAGAGAGAGAGAGAAATTTGAGGTGTGACCTCAAACTACACCCATTCCCCTGTCACGTACCCTAAACAATCCTTTTTCCTTCCTACAATCTTAACATATGTGATTGGTTATCATGGGCTTTAAATTAACCAATGAAATTAGGTAAAATTTGTATATTAATGTGTATGTATGTATGTATGTATGAGCCACAGACCGCTAAAGAACTAATGTCGCCGACTACATACGGCCGGTGAACTATTTCGAACACTTTAAGGGAATTATCATGAATATTTTTTATATATTTGCTGACTCGCGTATTGTAACTTCTTTTACAAAAAGTGTGGGGGGGGGGATTATAAAGATTAGAATTTGTTCCTTTGATTGTTGGTAATAATTTTGATATTTTGACCATCATTTTAATGTAGGTTGAGGAGCTGCAAGGTTAAGGGAAAACAGGAGTGAAATAATTGGTGGAGGTGGACTTGTATTTTTATTTATTTTAAAGGGGTTTAGAGCTGGAGTCAGATACAGAAAATTCAGGAAATTATAAACTAATGGAGCCTGGCTCCGCAGTCTTGATTTTCATACAGAAAATAAATTTAAATATATTTTTATTTATTTATTTTGATGTAAATATAAATATTGAAAAATTGTTTAGATTGTAATTC
>SEYY01000384.1:87244-89744 GCA_009176605.1 Armadillidium nasatum
GGTGTAAATTAAAATTATTTCTTGAAAGAATGTTGAACCTCTTGTTTAAGTTGCTCATTCCTAATACTCACAAGGCTGTTCATCTGAAGAAAAAAATTTTTTTTTTTTTCTGTTTTTTTTTTTTTTTTTTTTTTTCCCCCTCTTTTCAGGATTCGAATGTGGTACTCACTCACACAGTCCTAAACTCATTACACACAATCTCTTCTTTCCCCATTTTTTTTCCTCTTTATACTGAGCCCTTTTGATTCATTATTATTATTATTATTATTATTATTATTATTATTATTATTATTATTATTATTATTTTTTAACTCTTTTGTTCTGCATTTCTTTTTATGTCTTGTGCATAATATTATTCCTGTCTTCGGTGTCTACTTACCGTCCCATGGGACATCTTGACAGAAAGACTTAAGAAACAGAAGTAACGATTATAATGATTTGTCATTTCCGTAACATTGTTTGAAGTACGACACTCACAATCAAACTAACGCTTCTCGTATCATTCATTACCAAGGACGCCGAGTCGGTTTTAGCCTAAGATAATGAGGAGACCCGGGGTACGAAACCCTTGTGATGTTGATGTTTCAGAATTTATAATAGTAGACCCGACATGGGCATTGCCTTATTCAAGGAAGGAGAACTTTCTAGGTAGTTCCTACCTAAGATCCGCATGTTGATGTTTTAGTAATTAGATGTGTACCTATGTACTTCCTCATAGTTTAAAAAAAATGTATTGAATAGGTAGCCCTAAGTGATGTTAATCACATCTGAGAAAAATGACTTGTAACCTGTATATAAGGAAGGTTATCTTATCTGTTGTAGCGTTAATGGGATAGATTTGATTTTTGTTGTAGATCTTATACAAAGTTTCTTTCTTGATAATAATAATAAATATTTCTCAATTAATCAATTTAAAAAAAATAATTCACAATTGGAATTATTCTCATTGACTTTGGTTCTATCGGAGATTGATTAAAAAAAATATAATAAGAAATCTTTAGAGGAATTGGTGACTTTGGTTAAGTGAATAAATGGTGATTCTCTCTCTCTCTCTCTCTCTCTCTCTCTCTCTCTCTCTCTCTCTCTCTCTCTCTCTCTCTCTCTCTCTCTCTCTCTCTCTCTCTCTCTCTCTCTCTCTCTCTCTCTCAAATTCAGGGCTGCGGAGCTGGAAAATATTTTTATTGGCTCCCTTCAATTCCTGCTCCGTTTTATTAATAATCTGTTTCTGCTCCGTCATAATAAAATTGCCCGGCTCCGGCTCTCTGTAGCAGAAATTGTATTTGGCTCTGTCGGCCACCGGTTTTATTTATTTGTTTTTTTTTTATTAGTCTCCCTGTCTCACTACCTTGCTGTTCCATCTCTGCAACCATCCTTCAATCGCATGAATGTGTCTGAGAAATGCAGAAAAATGTGTCTTTGCAAAGGCCATGTGGCCTAATAACATGTGATTTAGCTCCATCTGGCAACTTATTCTCCCATTTTCTTGTTTCTAATTGTAACGTGATATTCTTTGTTTTTATTCAATGTTAATTCTACGTATACTTTTATTTTAACGTTGCAATTCAGGAGTGTTAAAACCAACACAATGGAAAAATGTTCTCTCTTTTAACCTTTATGTATAAGGAATAAGGAGGCTCATTTTTCTCTTTTTCTTGCGAGGGAGTTGTCAGATTCCGGTTTGGAATCTTTCAGTTTTAATGTATAACCTTTACCACCTTTTATAGGGAACAATTTTATAAAATAAAAGCCGTACAAAATGAAGATTGTGTTCATAATACCTCAGACGTTATTATCCATAATAATAATGATAATAATAATAATAATAATAATAATAATAATAATAATAATAATAATATATGGTTAATTTTAAAATAACTGTAATAAATATTAAGTTTTAGGGGTATGGAAGTAGGAAAAGAGCATTAGCGCCTTCAAATTTTGAAGACTCAAATGCATGGCACACGAACATTTGTCTACGTGGGGATCTACCCCTCCCCCTCCCTTCCCACGCACCCTCCGTCCTGTAAATGGTTGTGAAATTGAATATTTATTACATTTAACATTTAGTACGATCACGGATTTATTTCATTTACTCTTAATATATATATATATATATATATATATATATATATATATATATATATATATATATATATATATATATATATATATATATATATATATATATATATATATATATATATATATATATATATATATATATATATATATATATATATATATATATATATATATATATATATATATAGTGTGTGTGTGTGTGTGTCGTGATTGGAGTCTTTGTTATAAATTGTTAACTTTAAAATGGAGTGATGATGTCGAAATGATATGACACATTATATTAAAATTACAATTGAATGTGACACACGTCACTAACGTGTTTTGTTTTGTTTCAGGTCCTGCAACTGTTAGGATGGTTTCCACCAACTCCTCTCCACCAATCCCTCTTCCCGTTCAGATGCCACCAGGCCATGTCGTT
>SEYY01000384.1:94744-114744 GCA_009176605.1 Armadillidium nasatum
TAAGTACACACACAGATCTAGACAATGGTACCCATTAGCAACTAGCATTGTATTCTTTCAATCCACTTTAATATTTCGAAGTTTTTATTATAGGCATTTTAAAAAGAATAGATTTTATCGATTTTTCAGTACAAGTAAATGTTAAGGCATTCCAACCTTCATTTATAGATTATTGAATGTTTATATTGTTGTTATTGTTGTTGTTGTTGTTATCGTCGTAAAGTGCCACTTCAATTTTAGTGTTCGGTTAGGTCATCCAGGACTGCGAGTGATTCTTATGAGTGTATAATATATATATATATATATATATATATATATATATATATATATATATATATATATATATATATATATATATATATATATATATATATATATATATATATATATATATATATATATATAGTTAGTGATATTCATGCCCATGTCGTCTACTAAACGTATCAATAATAATAATAATAATAATAATAATAATAATAATAATAATGATAATGGTTTGAATCGAAATACTAAAACCCCATCTATTGGAGAAGGGACAACATCACTCCTTCAGAGTAGTGAAGATTTACTAATTGTTAAGAAGCAGTCTGGAGAAACAGTCTATATTAAAAAAGATGATCAGTCTCTACATGTTAGGGTCGTGGTACGTTATATATATATATATATATATATATATATATATATATATATATATATATATATATATATATATATATATATATATATATATATATATATATATATATATATATATATGTATGTGTGTGTGTGCGCGCGCGCGCGCGCGCTTAGGCCAGGTGTTTTTTCAAGGACTTTCAGGTTCGATCCCTCCTCTATGTGCTCTTCAAACAGAAAATACACCAAAGAAATTTCTTGTTAAAAGCTTTCTGTAAAATATGTATATATATATTTTTAAATTAAAGGTTTTTATTTTCACCAATACTCATATGTTGGTGAATATTGCAACATGAGAAGAAAAGACAGTGAGAAAAAGTTTTATTCCATTGAGATTTGTACCATTGCAGCTGAGAGGGTTCTAACATACTCTGCCATTTCATAGAATCGAGGCTAGATTATTTGTGTAACTGACATTGCCCGCGAAAATTACTATTGCGTTGTATATGTCATTTTAACGAACTGTCGCATTAGAACACTGAATATATATATATATATATATATATATATATATATATATATATATATATATATATATATATATATATATATATATATATATATATATATATATATATATATATATATATATATATTTTATTTTTACCTGCAGGGTCCTAATGCAGGCCAAGGTCCTCCGCAGTTCTACAATGCTCCACCTCCTCCTGGGCCACCACCACCCCAGGGATACATGACATCTTATCAACCGACACCTCAGTATCCCCCAGTGATGTCGCCACCACTTACTCAGCGTAAGCATATATATATATATATATATATATATATATATATATATATATATATATATATATATATATATATATATATATATATATATATATATATATATATATATATATATATATATATATATATATATATATATAATATAGTAAATTATAGTAAATTTGACGATGAAATTGAAAAAGTATATATATTTTAAAATTTATTATTATTTGAATAAATTTAATAATTTTATAAAGAAGAATTAAATTTTCTTTTCTTTATTTTTTATTCAAATGTGTAAATACATGTAATTTTAATATATAATATATTTCAAGGTATCCCACTCGCTCTCAGTCCCAGATATGCACTTAAGGATATCTAAGTAGTGGTGAAAAGTTAACAGTATTTACCACGAACAAACCTTGGTGTATGAAAATTGTGCCGATGTCATAAATATTGGAAATGACCGCCATTAGCATCAAGGCATGCCTTCTCATGCTTTTCCATGTTACGGAATCTTAAAACCAACATACTTGGACTTTTTCGGTTGCTTGAGAGTACGTGGCTTGTTACGAAACACTTTTCCTTTCAGCATTCCCCATAGGAAGATCCAGCGGGGGGTAAGGTTAGGCGGCCTTGGCCAAAACCCTTGGAAATGACCAAATAATAAAAAAAAAGAATCAATTTCGTACATTCTGACGTTGGACTTGTGGCAAGTGACGACATCCTTCTGAAAATCCTACTATAGTACGGTGTTCTTTGTCATCCAAATGATTTACGAACTCATTAAAGATGTTCATATACAAATTTTATTAACTTATGACCAGTACTTAGATATCTATAATTACAATTAGCACGTATGTGGGACACCCTGTAGTTAGTATCTTCAGAAAAATAATTTTAAATATTTATTATGTGAGAACATGGAAAGCCATGCAAACTTCTAGTACTTTAAATTTAGAGATCTTAATTAAATTGTGATGCAGAAGGAATCTTTTCACCCAGTTTTCTTGACCCTCTGCAGTAATTTGATTTCATTCTCGAGTCTACATTTGACACCCCCACTACTAAGCAGCCTTTTACTTAACGAAAAAAAGGGTTGAGCAGAGGGATTTTTAGCAAATATATGTAAATTAATTGGAGAAACAATCGGCAGGAAATTGACAATGACGATTGAGAGAAAATATGCGGATTGTGCCGATGACGATAACGATTAATCGTCCTATTATATATATATATATATATACGGTATATATATATATATATATATATATATATATATATATATATATATATATATATATATATATATATATATATATATATATATATATATATATATATATATATATATATATATCCGAAAACCTAATCATTTCATTAAAATGTTTTTTTTAAATAAATATTAAAATCGAAAAGAATGGCGAACGCAGAAAGACGAAAGAAATTGTTAATTAATAAGTAAGTCATCGGTGGCTCTTCTCATGAGCTCTTGTCTAAACATGTTTTATTTATTTATTATTTCTTTTAAAAGAGAAAAGAAAATTGTTTTTGGAACATTTTATGAAATAGTTCTGAACCATTTGAACGAAGAGGTAGTTCCTCTCGTACCTTGATATAAAGGCCTGCCTTTACTTCTTCTATTGACCATTCAGTTGACAGTCGCCAGGTTCTTAAATACATACGTAGTTATTTACTGTTTGTTTGTGAAGGTTTTATCTTCTCTCAGCAATACATTTTTTTTTCAATTTCTATGTCTTGTTGTTTTAATTAATATTTTGATTACGACCTATTTAGCTCCTAGAAAAAATTAGAAAAGTTTTGGTAAGTAATTGTTAAAATGAAATTATTTTGCAGCTTCTCCGCCACCTCCTCCGCACAATTATCAAAAGAACGACAGAAACTCTCGCCAGCATGAGAAAATGAGGAACAAATTTTATCAACGTCATCAACAACCTCCCTTACATCACCATCACCATCACCACTACCAACTACAGCAGCAACAGCAGCAGCAACACCAACAGCATCAGCAACAGCAACAGCAACAACAACAACAGCAACAACTTCATCTAAAAATGCACAGCAGCAATCCTATTCATAACACTCCACCATTATCTCCCAAGAAAGGTAATTTGTTCAAGCTCTTAGATTCCTGTAATTTTTTTAATAGGTTGTTTACTAATTTTACATAGAAAAATTTTAATGAAATAAAGATTTTGTAGTTCTAAAATTAAAATGGGTTACATATTTTGAGGATTGTAAGTAAATATTGAAGTTTTTTTTATATATATATATATAATTTTTTAAAAATAAATTCTAATCATTTAATAAATTTAGCAATGCATTTAATTATAACCAGCGTTGAATAAGAACTTTACAATCTTACTTATACTTTTTTTTTTATCATAGAAACTGTTTTACTTCGTAAACCGGATGAAGAAACTCTGAATGGAGAGATGTCTGCTGAAGGTACTCAGGTTCAGCTTCAAGAATTGCTCTCTACAATAAAACCGGAGGTAAAAAGGAGAGGATGTAATAATCAGAAAAATGTAAAAAAAAAAAAAAAAAAAAAAAAGAGAGGAAAATTTCATGTTATATTTGTAATATTGTTCTTTATTGTATTATAATTTTTCTCCCAACTTGCTAAAGTTGATTAAAAAATTGAGAGGTGTATTTTATGTTTAGGTCACAGGTATAGGGCCTTATTGCGCAGATGTTCATTGGACAATACCTGACCTTAGCAATCTTTCTTCGGAAAAAGGCATTAGTGAATCGAGTTTACAATTTGAGGTCTTCCTGAATGGCTGCTCCTATGACAAAGTAACTGATACCAATCTTGCTTTGACCAATCTCAGGCCTGGAACTGAATACAAGTTGTAGTAAGTTTGTGCAGTTTTAAAAAATAAATTATTAAATTTAAAGTTTACAATTTCATTTGAAACATTATTGATAAATAATTTTAAGTTATTTAGAAAAGTAAGAACACTATTTCTCCTTATTGTTTTTGCTATTATTAACTTTTTGTTAAATTGTCTATGATGACATTAGATTTCTTAACTCTGTGTTACATGGCCTCAATCTTTAAACTCTCAATGTTTATAGATGATTTTATACATAGTCCTTCCTATTAGGTGCAAGATAAATCCTTTTCATTTTATTGGTCTTAAACAGGACTGCGTAGCTGGAGTTACATATTAAAATTATTGAGCTATTTTCATAACTGAAAAAAATAATTACCAGCTTTGCGACCCTCATTTTAAATTGCGGTTTTTTGAAATCCTTTTAAAATTTGCATTTTCAGTATTGTATGCTTTTGTAATGGAATAAGGGCATATCAAACAGCAAAGCAGAGCTTTTCAACGAAACCAACAGTGCCGGACCCTCCTCAACCTCCAAGGCTGGTTGATAGGAAAAAACAGTCTCTCCTTTTAAAGTAAGTTTATATATATATATATATATATATATATATATATATATATATATATATATATATATATATATATATATATATATATATATATATATATATATATATATATATATAAAGAATGATTTTGTATAGTTTATGTACCAAGTGAGAGTCCAAAAATTATGCAGGACCCGTGTTCAAATCTGAGTCTTTTTCCAGCGTGTCCTTCACATATGCAAAATTGTAATGTTTTACAGAGTTGATTTTGAACTACTTTAGTTTTATAATCTAATTCTTTAGTGAAGTACGGAAAATCTTTTTGGAAGTTTTATTTTCATTTGTGAATTGGTCATGAATCTTGTAGTTTAAATTTTCAATCAACACAACCAGTTTTGTCTTCTTAATATGTTCTCAGAATGATCCCCCTCATGGAACCATGTTTGGGGAAGAGAAATGAGAGAGCTGGACAGTGAAAGAATGAAACTATGTAAGACTAGTCACTCGAGTTCTCGGAGGAGGAAATTATACGAACTTTTAAGACAAATGTCCATTGTACTAAAAGTGACGATAGTATGAAAACTATAGAGCAGTAACAGCCAGAGATTTGTGTTGAAAGCCGTTGAAAATTGAGTATGTTAAGGTTAGAAATCCTAAATTCCATATTTTCAAAAAGGTCTTTTTGAGAGGAAGTGGAAACATCCCATATATGAGATTCATATTCCATACAAAGAACAAGAAGGTAATGAGTTACCCCCAGAACTTCTTCACACAGTTCCAGTTCAGAGTAAGAAATTAGGACTACGTGAAGTTCTGTGGGCACCTCAGAGCACTTAATCTTTTAGAAGCTTCTTTGGTGAAAGAATCATTATCATCTTTCGAAGAAACGATACAAGAAATAAAAGCACAAAATTATAACGACAGCAGTAGGTTTGAGTTGTTTGTTTTCAGATATTATGTAGTCGAGTGCAAGATTGCTTCTTTAAGTAGATAGATAAAGGAGTTGAGTTTTTGAGGTGTTGAAAATAAGAATGTTCCAAACTAGACTTAATAGATGTTGTAAATTGAAAGTTTTGTAGAAAAGATTTTTGAATTGCATTAAAACGCAATTTATTTTTGGTAATAAATAAAAATGCTAATTCATTACTTAAATCTAAATTAAACAAATAAAAATTATGTATCAAAGAGAGAGAGAGAGATTATCTGGATCAAATGAGGGAGTTTTTGTCTTCTTTTATTCCAAAACAATTTAAAGTTTTGTAAGTTATTGAGAGCCTGAAATCTGAAGCTTGACATAAGCTTAGCGGAAGTGCTTGTTGTTCTTGCTAGATCTAACGAGCGCTTCTTAAATTGATCCCCTTATATGTAAAGGAAACTAAAGGAATTGAGCCAGCTTTTCAAGATAGATAGGTAAACCTTTTAGAAAAACTACCATTTATCTTTCGGCTCTTGACCATTTACATTTGTAAATGGTTGAAGCCGAGAAAAGTGGGGAAAAGTCTTCTTAAATATTGAGTACCTATTTTGAGGCAACTTTTCAAAAGACACTTTAATGAAGACTTTCTTTACTTCTTTTTGGTTTAACCATTTACCTATTTGAATTGATCCTTTATCTGACGGGATTATTTAAAAATTTTATTCTTAATTTGCATTGTAACCTGCGTAGCAAATATATTTTTTTTTATTGTTAGATTTTATAAAATTAAATATCTATTGGTATTTTCTCATTATTTATTCAGATAGTTGACCTGTTTATATTTTTTGGGTGTTTTTTTTTTTTTTTTTTTAATTTTTACAAATTTTGAACTTGTAGATGGAACGCTCCTAAAGAAAATGGCGCCAAAATTCTTCATTACTCCTTGGAAATGAAAGGTGGACACCTTAATACTTGGACAGAAATTTATAGAAATAAGAACAAGGAATTTTTAATTACAAAGTTGAGGCCTCAAACATCCTACAGGTTTCGATTATTAGCCAACAATGAAGTAGGAAACAGGTTAGCTTTTCTTCTCTTTAAGTTGTGGTTTGAAATATGATTAAAGGCAGGCTTTCATCTTAATGTAACAAATATGCATTAACTTTCTTCTTCTCTTCCTTTTAAGTTTATTTACTAAAATTTTATTGAAGAAAACATTTGTATAAATACAATAATATCGATACATATCTTTTAAAAGTATTTTAATTCATCAAGTCAGATTTCTTATTTATTAATCTATATTTACATTGCTTAGTTTTGTTTCTTTTGAAGACTCTTGTTTCTGAAGATAAAAAAAAGGAATATTCATTACTTATTATTTAGGCTAATTTAACTTTTTTCAATAACATTTTTGAGAAATTTTAAATTGTTGGAAAATTTATGATTAGGTGAAGACTGCAAAAAAGGCGTAACCTTCTTACTAATGTTATTAATGTGTATATAGTTTTAACAACTTAAACAAAGAACAGTTTAATCTTTATAACAAGCCTTATTTGCTTTGTTTAGAAGAGAGGTATTCTCGACACCTCCGTTATATCACTATCTCTTGCTTGGCCTTACTGACTCTCTCGTCTGAGCTTTCTCCTTTCACCCTCTCCCTTTTTGAATTAACCAATCACGTTCGTCTTTAATATAAAATAATATAAGCATGAGGAGGAGTGACTCATTTTAATATATATATATATATATATATATATATATATATATATATATATATATATATATATATATATATATATATATATATATATATATATATATATATATATATATATATATATATATATATTAATAAACTAAAAGACATTAAATTTGCTATTTTCTCACCTTCCATTTCAATTTTTGAGAGAGAAGAAAGAATTTAGAAATTGACTTGTGATGTCTTTAACTGTTCGTCACATTCAGCTTCAAATATGTAATTATTTGATCTAATTGCATCGCTCTTTTCTCTTACAGCGAATACAGCCCTGAAATAATAGCCACTACTGTTGGATTGGCTCCGACCCAACCAAATCCACCTTGTCTGGAAGAGACGACAGTACATTCTCTCAAGTTATCGTGGCAACAGAGGTCATCAGATGAAAGTTTCTCACTGGAAATGGATGATGCCTGTAACGAGTATGGTTTTATGCCAGTTTTCAGTGGATCAGAAACTTCGTTTACGTGCCACAATTTAAGGAGGAATTCAGACTACAGATTTAGGGTTAGTTTTTTCTCTCCTCCTGTACGACAAACAGACCTATGTATGGACATAGCCTTGTTATAATATATATATATATATATATATATATATATATATATATATATATATATATATATATATATATATATATATATATATATATATATATATATATATATATATATATATATATATATATATATATATATATATGCAGCTCTGCACTCAGAATATAAATGGAAAGTCTCCTTATTCGGAGATAGCATGTTATCGGACTCTGCCTGACATTCCTCAACCCCCTTCAGTTCCAATGATGAAAGGGAAACACTTGTCCGACCGGTTGTGCCTCACTTGGTCTCCACCGAGAGACCACGGGGGAATCCCAGTTTCAAATTACTTACTTCAGATTGATAAAGGAAGTGGTAAGTTGAAAGTTCTCTCTATCTTCATCTACATCCTCATACTTCTCTTCCTATCCCTTCTCCTTGCTCTAACCCTTACTCCTTTTATCTTCCTTATTCTTTTTCTTCTCATGCTCCATTTTCTCTCCTCCTCCTCCTGTTACAAATTGTTACAAACCACCAGCACCTCTTTCTCCTTTTTCTCCTCCTCTCTAATTTTTTCATATCCTTTTTTTTCCTCCTCTTTCTTTTTTAAATAATTATTTTTTTTTTTCAGGTTTTGAAACTATTTATTATGGCCCAGTTACGGAATGTGAAGTGACGTCATTATCGGCGGGTTCGACCTACCGTTTTCGTTGTTTGGCTGAAAGTGTTGGAGGCAAAAGTAAATGGAGTGCGGAAGCTCTGCTTACTACCAAACCTGTTGTCCCTGGTCCATGTAAACCACCTCGCCTATTGGCAAAACCAAAAGCCCATACTCTACAACTAAAGTGGGGTTAGTACCTTCCCATCTCATATATATATATATATATATATATATATATATATATATATATATATATATATATATATATATATATATATATATATATATATATATATATATATATATATATATATATATATATATATATATATATATATATATATATAGCCAGTCAGTGAACCTGCTCGTTAGTTGAGGGGACCGATTCCTGCTGAAGAAGGTTCTATAGTCCGGGGATATTGATTTACATTTATTCCTGAGAAAATCGATTTGAATTATTCAAATTATTTGAGTTTGAGAGCAAAATTTGGTTTCGGTTTGCTCAACGGGATATTCTAGTTGTTATTGTGGGCGTAGTTTCGAATCTGTATGTCTGGATCTGGACTTACATAAAAAGCAGTTAAGAGAGAATGGGGTTTAAGTATGTTAGATTAGTGGGCCACTGTTGCAGTTGTTGGCTAAGGTTTTATTATATATGTTTATTTTGTAATTAATTAATTACATGAAATATTTTACAAACAATTTTGTCTCTTCCATCAACCAATATATATATATATATATATATATATATATATATATATATATATATATATATATATATATATATATATATATATATATATATATATATATATATATATATATATATATAAATAAATAAAAAACAATCCATAAAACTAGGACTATTATTGCCTAAAAAAAGTAATGAGTAAATTTGTTTGAATTGATTTTAAGAATTGCAAAAAATGAACATTAAAATAATCGATTCCAAATTGATTTCTTCCCACCATTTTTCTCTTTCTCTTTCCATTTTTAACTAATTTTATTCTCTTCTTTCTCCAACAAAAAAAAAATAAAATTTTTTTTTTATTAATTCCATATTGAACTTCAACCTTATTTATATGTGTGTATATATATATATATATATATATATATATATATATATATATATATATATATATATATATATATATATATATATATATATATATATATATATATATATATATATATATATATATATATATATATATATATATATATATATATATATATATATATATATATATATATATATATATATAACCTTGAAATCATTCAGTTCAAAACATTACAATACAAAACAGAAATGGGTTATTATTCAAGTGAAAAAATTTTTTTTGATTTTGCTTCAAGTTTAAAATATTTTCATTATATATATATATATATATATATATATATATATATATATATATATATATATATATATATATATATATATATATATATATATATATATATATATATATATATATATATATATATATATATATATATATATATAAGAGAAAAAATATTTGAGTTTGAAAGGAAGCTTTGGTTTGGGTTTGCCTTATCGTTGAGTGGTTTGAGGTAAACATGTTTAATGTTTTAAATATAATAGAAAATGAAGAGAATCTTCTTTAAATTCGTCATGTAATTGGATTGCTACCACATATGATTTAATTTAAAGCATTTTTTTTTTAATGAATGTAAAGATTTTTATCTTAATAAATAATTTAGAAAAATTTAAATTATATTTCCTTCCGCAGGTTATCCAGAATACGAGGGAGGAGCGTCAGTTACGGAATTCCAAATGGATATGATAACTCCTGACACTGAGAGGAGACAAGTCTATTGTGGTCGGGATTTAGAATGTACTGTGGCCAGGTTAGAACAGGATTTGTCATTCCCATTTTTTATCTTTGTTTTTTTTTTCTCTCAATTCTTTCTTGTTTTCTTTTCTTTTCTTTTTTGGGACGGGTAATTCAATGATAAAATTATATTAGTCTTACAACAAATTTTACTTAAAAATATAATTATATTGTGGATTGTAAGACTTTTATATTTTAGCCTTCAATTACCGCTCTTGAGGTTGGATTATATGATAATGTAATGTAATTATTCTTTGTTTTTTTTATATGGGATTATAACTACTCTTAGTTTATTTTATAATTTTTTTTATTTGCATTAGAATTATTATCTTATCTACTAGTTCTCACTCTCCATTTTTATTATCTTCTCTCTCCTTTACATACTTCCGTTCGTTATACCATGCACCACTTCAGTGTGAGTTCCTCCATGTCTCTCCTCCTTATGCACAATTATCCTTCTTGGTCTTGGTCTCTCCTCTGGTGATCGGACCATCCCGTAGTTAAAGGAACATATAAACTGATCTTTTAGCCTTTGACCAGACCTTTCATTGCAAGGGGCCTGAACCTCGACTAACAACTGGAGAGGATGTCCTGCACTTGGAGGCATAATCCCTGGTATCGCGTTCTCTCCGTGTGGTGAATGGTTTAGCATATCGGAAGCAGTTCCCTGACTCTGGGATGACGCATTCCTTTGTGTTTCGTTATATTATTTTTTTCCCAATCATTTCCTTGTTTGTTTTATCTGATTAAATTGTTATTTCTGTTTATATATTCTTTTGCAGTAGTTTGTAGGTGTTTGTATTTTCGTTGGCGAGTTTAAAAATAAATCTCACTTAAAAGAAAGGAAATCACTTAAAATTGGTCAGGCCCTCACCAGACCTACCCTTAGCTACTCTCAGGTCAGATTTTAACATTATGAGAAGGCAGGCTGAGTCATTTCCAACATGCTACATTTATTCCCTGCCTACCTGCTAGAGAAATATTTTCTTCCTCCTCTTAAGCTCTTACTGTTTCGGGAAATCGTAAAATTCTTCTTCGAAAGCTTCTAACGAGAAACAAATATCCAATACCCTTCTCTTCGATCCTGTTACAACCAGGTGACGCTGGACTGTTAGAAAAGAGAAGAAAAAGTCAGTGTATTTAAAGAATAAACAGGTTCTCTCAAATTGAAACAATCATCACTCAGTTCATACATGATGTTTTAAGAGAGGAGAAGAGTTCGTTCCTAAGGGGCTTGAAAATTCATCACCACTCAGGGATGGCAAGAGTAGTTTTTACCACCTTAGTTTTCTCAGGAAAAAACTGGAAAAAACTTCAATGATAAAATTAGAGCAACTTTCACTTATCAAATTTGAGTACTATTATAACACTGGGGTATTTAATTTACTGCTAATCTTCTACATTGAATTTGATAATCAATATTAGGTGATTAAACAATAAAATTATAATATGACTTAACAAGTTGACAGACTTGTATACTGTAAAATAGCCTGTATTTGGGCGTCATAATTTTCTTATACATTTTTTTTTGTCCTGTTTTTTACTGGGTAATGTTTATTTAATTTTTTTTTATTTATTATTATTATTATTTTTTTTTTACAAAACTGTGTTAATAAATTAATATCATGCAGCAATAGACTAATAGTAATATAGTAGAGTATAATAAGTACTATGCAACTATTAGTCTATTGCTACATGATATTAACAGTTTTGTAAAAAAAAAAAAATATATAAATAAATAAATAAATAAATTAATCACTTAAATATAGTATTAGCTTGATATAATATTAGAATTTTATTGCTTAATCAGCTAATATTTAATTCAATTTTGCAGACAAGCAGTACACTAAATACCCTCAGTGTAATAATAGTACCCAAATTTGATAAGTAAAAGTTGCCCTAATTTTATAATTGAGAGTTTTCTCTGTTGTACCCAGTTTTCAAGGGTAAATTCTCAATCTTTATTATCTTTAATTGTGATACTATCTTTGCCTTACTATTAGAAAAAAAATGTTCTTTACGGTTTAATTTAATTTTTCTGTCCATCTTTCCTATTTTGTCTAGTTTTCCCGTGTGTTGGTTTCATGACACAGTATTGCACCTTTTTCGTGTGCATTGACAGCTCATATATATATATATATATATATATATATATATATATATATATATATATATATATATATATATATATTATATATATATATATATATATATATATATATATATATATATATATATAATTAATTAAATTAATTAATTTTCTCCCCCAGTTTGCTCCCAGGTCGTGCTTATATGTTCCTGTTGAGAGCCTCGAATAGAATAGGTGCTGGACCTTGGTCAGAACCGTATGAAGTGGTTAGTGGTGCTGGACCTCCTGATACCCCAAAACCCCCACTTTTAGCTTGTAAAGGACCCCACGTTGTTGTGGTGTCATGGGACGAACCTATTAATAATGGAGCAAGCATTGAACAGTATGTTGTGAATATGGCTGAGGTAAGCATTTATTATTACTAAAGCTAATTTACTGTACAATAAATAATTAAACAATTACGAATAACTTTAGACAATTCTCTCGTGTATATTTTGTTTGAAAGTTAAAAAGGTTTTTGCCTTCTACACTAGAGTGGTTTCAAAGAGATTCTTTAATTGTTGTGCAGGTGTCGTGCCCAAATACAGAATCCTCAGAATCGTCTTCAACATGTGGCGATATGGAGTCTGAATTGACCTACGTAACAGCTTATACTGGTTCGATGTCTCACGCGGAAATTAAGAATTTAGCTCCTGCTACAACTTACGCCTTCAAGTCAGTATCATTTGGAATTCATTCTTTCTCACACAAGTGCGTGCGCGCGCTCACACACACAGTCTTTCATAATATATATATATATATATATATATATATATATATATATATATATATATATATATATATATATATATATATATATATATATATATATATATATATATATATATATATATATATATATATATATATATATATATATATACACACACACACACACACACACAGTATAATTTCTGAAAAGAAAGTGATAAGCGTAAAATTTAGAAAGAAAATAAATGTACTTAAAAAAGTACTTTTGCACCCTTTGCTACTTTATTGATTTTACCCCTCAAAAAATGTTTATTATTAGGTAATTATTATTAAAAGTCTTACATTTGATTTTAAAACTTCTGAAAAGTTATTTTTGAATGTTGTTTAGTTTCCTTAAAATTATTTTTGAGAACAATCAACAGCAGAAGTAGAAAGTATATTTATAGCAATTACCTGCCGCGTTTCGTCTCTGTACTTGAGACATCTTCAGAGGAAGTTTTTTCAATTAAGAATGAGTGTGATTTAGTTTTAAGTATGCATATATAAATAATTAATTCAAATAATGTTAATTTTCTTTGATAATTCATTAAATTTTATATTAATATCAGGTCTACAGTTTTTAATGTAGAATGCCTCTGCTATTGTCAATTTTTTAACTTGGCACGATATGTATATAATGTTGTAAAATGTTTGAAGATATTATAAATAGTTGATAGTCCCTGTGTTGTGAGAGAATGGGCAAAGATCTTGCTGGGTTTGAAACGGTGCTGATATGCCCTATCCCACAATTTATTTGTCGTGTAACCAATATATGTCAACGTACATTCAGACTCAGTGCAGTTAAATAATTATTATTATTAGAATTGCTTTTTTTTTTTTTTTTTTTAAGATTTAATTTTAATGCAAAAATGTTAATTCCAGGGTATGTGCCTCCAATGTAGCTGGGGCAGGACCTTTTTCATCATCTGCTTCAGTGACAACCCCAGCAGCACCTCCAGCCTCTGTGGCTCACATCACTTCAAGTCCTGAAGCCACAGAAGCAACATTGTATTGGACTGAGCCAGCCTGCCACGGTGATCCAATCTCGCATTACAATATAGAAGTTGGAGAGAGAACTGTTTCAACCCCAGGACCAGTTCTCGAGTTTACAGTAGATCAGCTGTTGCCAGAAACTATGTATAAGTGAGTAGCTTTCATTCAAACTCAGAAATGTTTTAATCTATTTTTTAATTTTAACAAATTTGTTATTCAGCATCATTGTAAAGAGAATTTGAAATTGACAAACAAATAAAGCATTTGGTTATTACAATGTCTTTTTAAACTTCTTCTTTTTTTTTTTTTTTTTGACTGAAAACTTTTTTCTTTTGATGTATTTTTTATATAGTATTTATTTTTGTGGTATTAAAAACGATCTTTAAGTATTGATGTATTACAATAAACTTATATGCTTTTACAATTTACCAAAAGATTAATTTTTAGGCTTCATATAAACCTGTACGCTTTTATATACATTAACAGTAATAATATTTTTGTAACAGATTACGTATTCAGGCTGTGAACAGTGTTGGGCCAAGTCCTTTTAGTGGGGTTCACAAACTTACCACTCAGCCTCTTCCTCCTCCTCCACCAAGAATAGAATTAGTGAAAGCGTCTTTTAACTCTCTTAGATTGAAGTGGGGAGAAGGGAGAAATCCTGAGTTGCTCAAATACTGCCTGCAAATGGAATGCTACAATCCTCATACGAAAATTTCAGAGTAATTATTATTATTATTTGTATTTAAATTATTATTATTATTATTATTATTATTATTATTATTATTATTATTAATAAAAATATTATTTTAAAAAAAAAAAAAAAAAATATATATATATATATATATATATATATATATATATATATATATATATATATATATATATATATATATATATATATATATATATATATATATATATATATATATATATATATATATATATATGGACAAAGGTAAGAGCCTTACCAATTTTAATTAGAGTTAGATAACTACCGGAAACCTATTCAAGTTACAAGCCAACTTGCTTCGATACACAGCGTTTGAAAATGTTCAAGTCAGAGAGAGTGTGTTCCAGATTTTACCAGTTGAATGCATGTAAAATTGAGCATATCGGTTAAATTTAGTGTCATAGAGTTGGACAGAGAAAGATTGAGACTGTTTAGAAAGGTGTGTAGCACGTACCCTTCTCAGTGGAGATTTGCGATGAGAGAGTTCAGAAGAGCAGTGCCCGTTGTAATAAAGATAGTATAAATAGAGTGATTCAACAATTAGATGGTCAGAAAGAAACTGCAGAAAATTAGTGAGTCTGAAGAGTTGATAAGACGAAAAGCCCTAGACTTCACCTTTTCTAGGAGAACTGTATGAGTGAACCATCCCAGATGTATGAGGCATACTCCATACAAGGGCGAACAACTTCCTTATAAAGAGCTAGCAATGGGAATGGAGTTTAGAAATTACGAAGACCTATCAGAACATCTAACCTTTTGAAAATTTTGTTTAGAGAGAGAGCTTGTTTGAAATACGAGAAAGATCAGAAGTTAGTTGCTCTAAGGCTACCATTCTACCTTTTAAATTGAAAGGCGTATGGTAGAATGAAGTAATCAACATAGTGGATAGGTGATAAAATAATTGAGAGAAGGTCATTAATGAAAAGTAGGAAGAATTGGTGTAGGACAGATCCCTGAAGAACAACACTGATTAATAGATTTAAATTAAGAATGGTGACCATCTACAATAGCTGTTATAGGATAACCGAAAAGGAAATCAGAGAGGATTGATTACAAATAGGAAAGTTTAGTAAATAAAGCTCTGTCAAACACACTATTGAAGGCCTTAGAAATATCCAGCGCGAGAGCAAAACATTTATCGAAATGTCAAAGCGGAGGACCAAGAGTCAGAGAGAAAGGAAAAAATATCATCAGTAGAGCTCCTTTTTCGGCATAGGCTGAATAAGAGCACGTTTTTTCATCAAGAAGAGAAGGTCGAAGTAGAAAACCAGACGAAATAGTTTATCAGGGCAGGGTGCAAGCTCAAAGCAAAAGTTTTGAGAATCACAGGAGGGATACTGCCTGCAAAACCACTCCTGTCAATTTGGATTTACTATTGCAAAACAATCTCCTTTTGCTGAAAATTGAGGATAGAGACAGTAAGAGGAAAGAGAAAAAGGTTTGCTATCAGAACGCTCATTCTCCTGAGTTTCTGTCAATAATAAGAGGTGAGGTCTAGAAGAAGAGAGGTGGTGTTCAACAAAGTGTTAATTGGGTTGAAGACCGCAAATGGTGCTGAAATTAATGAACGAAAGAAATAGGCCGTGCACCAATATAAGTCTTATGCAAAGTCTTGTTGGAACCACCCCTATCATCGTAGGTCACAAACTTCCAAGTGTTTATGAGGGAAGGGTTCGATGAGAGTTATTTTTGGAAGCCACCCCTCTAGGCTTTTCCAAAGCTACTGTTGTGGATTCTATAGTAAATATATAATTTTTCAAAAAGGATGAGTTGTCTGTAATAGTGTTTGTGTGAAAGGAGAGCCTACTTCGTGTAGAAGTATGTGGGTATATATATATATATATATATATATATATATATATATATATATATATATATATATATATATATATATATATATATATATATATATATATATATATATATATATATATATATATATATATATATATATATATATATATATAGCTTGTGAGATAAAATCCATTTCGATAGATCTAAAGTTTCATATTTCAATAGTTTTGTTTAGCATTGTGACTTCAAAATAACTAGATATTGTTAATAACTGAAATCCTAAAGTTTATCATCATTGAATATTTACAATCTTCTTTCAACCTTCATGAACTATGTATAGAAAATTGGCATCGGCTACTTTAATTACTTACATCGGTATTGGTTAAAATTCTGGTATCGCTATATCCCTTATATATATATATATATATATATATATATATATATATATATATATATATATATATATATATATATATATATATATATATATATATATATATATATATATATATATATATATATATATATATATATATATATATGCCATAGTTAGCAAAAAGAGAGTTTAGTTTCGTTATATTGTAAGAAATGTAAGTTTTTATGAGTCTCATCAATTGTAACCACAAGTATTCAGTGTAAAAAAAACAAAAAATAAAAAAAAAACAGCTGTTCTATAGGTCATACTATTTTCTTATTTTAAGAATTGTGTTTTGAAAATTGTAAGCATGTTAATTTTGGTATTATTTGTATTTATTATTTACAACACTTTATTTTTCGCTTCGACCATCAGATTTTACCAAATATACAGCGGTACAAACCACTCATTTAAGGTTGGAAAATTGGAAGAAAATTCTACGTACAGGTTAAGGATATGTGCTTCCAATGAAGCTGGCCTTGGCCCCTTTTCTGATCCTTTGGAATTTACAACCACTAAAGCACCTCCTCCTCCAATTAAAGGTATTTTATTTTCCATTGGATTTACTATTGTAATTTTGTGGACTTAGAAAGTTTAATCCAGAACATTTAAAATCCTTTCATTTAATGATTGGAACCCTTGAGTGGTTCAAACTCTCAAGTCGGGCCTAAATGAAACAGATTTTGTGAATATGCTTTCCACATGGTTTAATTGATATTTAGTATTGTCATATATATATATATATATATATATATATATATATATATATATATATATATATATATATATATATATATATATATATATATATATATATATATATATATATATATATATATATATTATATAGGTCCCTAATTTTAATATTTTGTATATATTTGACCTTTCTTGATCCCAAGAATGAAATTATTTCTTTATTTTTTTTTTTAGCTCCTCGTATTTCTGAAGGAGATGACAAAAGCTATTGCGTTGAATGGTGTGGGGTTAGATGCCCTGGAGAAGACCATATCATATACAGATTGCAAGTTCTTCAATCGGGGAAGGACCAGGATTACTCATTGGTAAGTGATTTATTTTTATTTTATATAGTATGATATTGTGTGTCATTTCCCATCATGATGATGATGATCTTCTTCTTAATAGGTCCATGTGGGGAGCGAGTCCTCTTACACATTAAAAGATTTAAAGCCACAGACTGGGTATTATGTGAGAGTTTGCGGTGTAAGAATGTGTGGAGATAAAGAAGTGGTTGCAGGTGCATATTCTTCACCGACGCTGTTCAACACTCCCAAAGTTGAGGAAGTTGAGACACCTGTAGGACCAACTTGTACAGCAAAGGTAATCATTGTTTTTAATTCTTATGTATTATACAAATTATTTCTGTAGTGCATCATTTCACCAAGCCTAATTTGATTGTAAATTGCAATGGGGTAGAAATAGAGCAGATCTCATTAAGAACTTTGGACAAAGCCAAAGTCAAAACTAAATTTTTTTGTGTAAATCTGTTCTCCCTTCCCTGGTAATTATTATTATTATTATTTACCCAGTGATGACTTTTCGTCTTCCAGTTTAGGAAATGTTCCTGGTGTGGTTATCCACTCCAGAAATAACCGCATTCTTTGTGGGCTAGGATGTTACTGTATAAATGACTCATGAATATATTATTATTATTATTAATTGGGTGGGTGCGTATTTCCTCCGGTCTGACTTTCTGCCTATATTGTCCCCCTTTCCATACCTGGGAAGGACAGAACTGCTTCCAATGACCATCGACCCATCTCCCTCACATGCACCACATGTAAGCTGATGGAGAAAATAGTGACTTCACGTCTTGTTCCTCCTTTATTGGAGCAACTCCATGCATTTTCTAATTGTCAGTTTGGTTTCTGTGACCATCGATCTACCCTTGATCCGCTCCTTCGTTTGGATCACGACATTCGTGAGGCATTTGTTTCCAACAATAAGATCTTGGCAGTTTTTTTTTTATCTCGAAAAGGCGTATGACAGCACATGGAGGATGGAGGTTTTACGTAACCTCCACTCATTGGACCTTCGGGGATACCTTCCCCTCTTCAGTAGTTGATGTCGAATCGATCGTTTCAGGTCCGTTGCGGCACCACATTGTCTAGGCATTTTGTCATTGATGAAGGGGTGTCTCAGGGGCAGCGTGCTTAGTGGGCTGCTTTTCATAATAGGTTTCAATGGTGTCGTCGATGCAATCCCTCTCTTGGTTCGCTGCTCCATCTTTGTTGACGGTCTTGCGTTGTACGTATCTGGTGCGTCAACTCCAGCTGGCCATCGACCGAGTTTCATTATTGTGTGATTGTGCCTCATGAATAGAGTTGAATAAAATTTAAAATAATATTTTGATGGAAGTAGTCTTCATTGGCATTGGATAGAATAAACTGATAGAGGGATGGTAGTTGGCATAAGATAAGAAATAGTATTTCGCCGTCTTCTCATAAGGAGAGAAAAGGAGTGATTATAGTAACAAAAAAAGATAAATAAATAAAATGTTGCCAAAATAACTAAAACTGAAGACTTGGGAGGTGGTTGTGTGAAAAAAATATTAAGGAAAAAAACACTTGAAAGAGAATACTAGAGCAAAATATTAAAAGTGAAAGGAATTCTTGATTAATCTAGGATGAAGGAGGATGTCGA
>SEYY01000384.1:122244-184744 GCA_009176605.1 Armadillidium nasatum
CTAAAGATGTTTCAAAGTTTACCCACGATACAATGGTTTACCTTATAATAAAGTTACACAGGCTTTAGCAATTATCAGCTGATGTATATAACAAACGTAAATATATTTTAAAATTTAATTTAATCAGTCATTTAATTAACTTAAACTATCGCTTAATTTAATTAATATTAAGGCCATATGTAAGAATATAGGATAACGTATGAGTCAAACGAAGATTTTAGAGACCTTGGCGGCATTCATGATTAAAATCGTTGGAACCAACGAAATTTTGAATAATTGAAAATAATCAAGTTTCTTCATTTAAAACAAATTAATGATCAGGAAAGGCTAAAATAATTATCCAAAATAATTTGCAAACAAATCTATGTGTAATAATATTTACAAAAAGTTTTTATTCTAAAAGAACTCCTCCAAGTTTGTTTACATCACGTGACCATTCAAGATTTCGGCATCGAAAATTGAAGATAGAAATTTCCATCTTCAATTTTCGCTGCCGCGAAAAAAAAATTTCAGCAATATCAGGTGGGACACGCTTCATAACCATTTCCCTTTAAGAATCTTCAATATTCTTAAAGAATCTTAATCATAGAACACACCCGTTCTCAAAAGAATCTTCAAAAATCGTAAGAAATCTACGGTCATGACGTTATTTTTGCGTCAAAAATGACGAATAGAACGCTGTTTTTCTCCCAAATTTTTAGAAAACTTAATATTTAAGTAAAATTGGGACGAATAGAAAACAACTTTGTCAAAGGAATCTATAAGTTTTCTTGGTCCGTCCTGTGTTCAAGCATTGCTTCAAGTGTATCGATACCGTTAGCTGACTAGCCTGCCTTTCTCAGATGCTGTGTACCTTGTTCCGTTAGTAATTAAAAAAACGTAATGTACTCATTTACAGCTGAGTAAGCCAAATCAAAGGTAAAAGGAGGTAGTTTACATTCCCTCATCTCTTATAGCTATCTTAATGACTTTGTCTTATTAGCTCAAATTTTTGCTTCTAAACATGGTATTCAGTAAAACATTTTCAAATTGCTAACATATCCAAATTCTTTATTAAGATACTCTTGTCATTTGTCATTTTATATATATATATATATATATATATATATATATATATATATATATATATATATATATATATATATATATATATATATATATATATATATATATATATATATATATATATATATATATATATATATATATATATATATATATATATATATATATATATATATATATATATATATATATATATATATATATATATATATATATATATATATATATATATATATATATATATATATATATATATATATATATATATATATATATATATATATATATATATATATATATATATATATATATATATATATATATATATATATATATATATATATTGTAACTAGTGCATATAATAGATATTAGGTAAATAAGTTGATGCCAAACAATCAGATTTATTCTATTTAGAAAAATTAGTTTTCCCTTTTTTTGAATTGGTTTTCAAATATAAAAGTGATTTATTTGGTTTGAAGTGTTGAAAATTTTTTTGATGCTTTGAATAAAACAAAGTGTAAAACAAAGTAACAAAATAGTTTTTAATAGTTAAGAATGGAAGAAAATTAAGAATGAAGAAATTTGTTTATGAATATATTATACATTTGTTCAAATTTTTTTTTATTGTTATTATTATTCATCCTTTTTGTGGACATTTTTGCACACGTTTTAGTTTTTATTAAATATTATAATGGTAATTTGCAAATAATCAACCCTAAGCATCAAGTAATTAAGTAATTTGCTAATAAGTGATTAAGACTTCCTTATTTTTTTTTGTTTAATGGGAGTTTAATATCTATTATTCAGTTATAATATGAATGTATGTTTGACAAATTATTAATTAGTTTCTCTTTTTTTATTATTTTTACAGTTAAAATCATATAGAACTTAGCTTAAAATATATTTTCTAGCCCAGTTTACTCCCATTAACTTTGCCATTGACATATTTGGTAAAGGTGGAGATTGTTTCTGAGTTTCGATTGTTAAAAAATATCGAAAATTGAAAATATTGGAGAAGCCTATCGTAAACAAGAGAGTTGCCAGAGGTACTATTACTAGACATACACACAATTATTATTACTTACTTTTCTAGCAGAACCTAATTCGACTTATCATAAACAGAACTACCGAAGTTGCCGTAAAAAGAGAATATAAAGAGGCGAAACGTACAGAAGAACGTAACAAGAACGCACTACAATGACAGTGAAAGAAAGGAAACTGAGTTATAAAAAAAAGTTATAGGCAGGAAAGTATCGATTAAAATAAAATATTGACATAAAAAAATATTGATATAAAAAATATCGAAACTCAGAAACAATCTCCACCTAAGCCGACATATTTATTTGAAAAAACTTTTTGAATATTTGTAAATTCTAAATTTATATTTCTTGAAGATAAATTGTTAATGTAGTACTTAAATCATTCGTTTATTCTAATAATAAAAAAAAGTAAAGCTAATCTGTTTTTAGTGACTAATAAAGAATATTTTTTGCATTTAAAGATATCAAAATGAAAAACAAGAATGGAAAGAACCCAGGAAGCTCAGGGGAGTCGACTAAACAGAAATCTTCATTATTGCCGTGGTTGAAAAATTCAAGAATTTTATCACAGAACATTGCAACAAGGTTGTTTTACAGAGAAATTCATCTGTTTCCAAAGAGGCATCCTTATTCTTATAGACAATTCTACCAGAATGTGACACCTAATTTCACCATTTCACATATTCAGAAACCTCCATGCTTTTTAAGAAAATTTAGTCCAGATGGAAGGTATGTTGTTATGTAAATTAAGAAACTTAATGAATAATATGACAAGGTATTTTTGTATATTTTATATAAGAGGTTGAAACAAACATTTAGCACTACATCCCTTGTATCCTTCATACGGTTATACCCATATGAAATAAAAAGGTTAAAGGCTGAAGCAGAAGTCAGAGAGACTGCATAAATTTAAAATAAAGTCAAAACTAAAGTTTGAACCAGGCAATTTTAGAATGGTGGAACTCAAGCCGAAGCCATAGTTGGAGTAGCTATTAAAAAATAAATTTTTTCACAACCCAGTCTTGAAGGGTTTGGCTTGAGGGCTGTTCACCAGTTACATAGCCTTCAACCAGATCCAACAAAGCTTTAAATCCTCCTTTAGCATTGTGTGCATGAAGTTAAGGAATATCTAAATCTTCCAAGTTTAAATTGGCACCCCTTTTATCTGTTATTATTTGGTGAAAAACTAAGTGAATGTTACAACATGAATGAAATTCAATTCCAGTATCTTTAGCTTTCGAATTAGTATCCCCATTACGTAGCTCTTTATCAGTAAAATATATTTCTTGCTAAATATTCATTCTTAAGTCTGTATCACTAAAAATAAAAAAGTAGTAATATACCAATGAAAATTTTCATATTTCCTAATGATTTTTTTTTTTTTATATCCCATATCAACTCAGTCACTTAAAACTTTGATGAATAATATCTATATATATTATTATTATTAACTTTGTTGAATCTTGCCACAATAGTAGATGATTTTTATGCTAAAATGAAATTTCCAAAGGATAGAGCTGGTTAACCCTTGGTTATCAAGATAGAAGATTACAAAGTTATTATAAATTAACTTTTTTTCCATCTTTTGAAATTTGTATGAAAAAAACTTTAAAACTTGACCATTGGTTTTTGTTTCATTTTTAAGTTCTGGAGTAGCTTTTAATATATCAGTATATATTTTAAAATATATAGTATAAGTATGTATGTTTTTAGAACTGCATATATTAAAAATGAAAGATTTATTTCATTTTTAAGTTCTTGAGTAGCTCTTTTAATAAATGTATTTTAAAAAATATATAGGCTTAAATTTTTTTTTTTTTTTTAAAAAGCCTACCTTCTCCAAATTATTCTTAGTTTGTACATTCTTACCTTAAACTTGAGTAATGTAGAACAAAACCCTTAAAAACTGTAAGTGTCTGATAACCATCTGATATTATTCAAACAAATAAATTTTGAGAAAAGAAAAATTTTAAGTCACCAAGTTTACTTTTAATGGAGAAAATATCACTGAGTATTTGCCCAAGATGTCAGTTTACCCACATCTTTAATATTTGAAATATCATCTCTCCAATTGTTAAGTGGAAGAGAGCCAGAGTCGAGGGAAGGAAAATTTAATCTTTCATATTTATAATTGAAAGGATTAAAAAAAGGTGATTTATACTTTATAAAATATATCCTAGAATTTAATGATTTCAAAATTGTAAATTAGCAAGAACTATTGATGGAGAGTCAGAGCCAGACAATTTTAAAATGATACTGCTAAAGTAGGCAAGAAAAAAAATTTCAACATTCACAATTCAGTATATATATATATATATATATATATATATATATATATATATATATATATATATATATATATATATATATATATATATATATATATATATATATATATATATATATATATATATATATATATATATATATATATATATTTTTTTTTTTTTTATCTTTAAGAGTTTATTTCATTTGCCTTTCATTGTAGAAAAGGTTTCTTGCAATCTATTTTATTTAACAAATTTTCTAACCATTATTTTATCATCACAAAAAATTGCACTTGTGTTACATTTAATGTCTGTATCTGAATAATTTTGCTTCTGTATTCAGTACCTATCTATCTATCCATATCTGTATATCTATCTAACTATCTATCTATCTATTTATCTACATATCTGTCTGTCTGTTTGTCTGTAACCTGTTTGTCAATTAACCTTAGTATGTGTCTATCTGTCATTATTATTATTATTATTATTATTATTATCATCATCATCATCATTATCATTATTATTATATTGATATTCTCAACTTTTTCCAAAACTGCTGTTATTGTTATTAATTATTATTATTATTATTATTTACTATCTTCATTATTGTAATAAGTATTAGCTTACAGATATTTTAATATCACTATTGTTAGTCATTATTTTTTATTGCTATTTATATTATCATCATCTTCATTATTGTGACTGAAAAAAAATTAAAGTATCAAATGTTTGTTTTTTAGTTATAAACTTCATTTTGATAATGATTGAAATTAATTTTGTATTAATTTATTGGGCCCAAAGGACGAATTCGTCCCCCAAGAATCCCATTTCAGTTTTTTATTAATACACATAAAATATATTATTTTTGTTTGTATAAATTCAGCAACTAAAAAAGTGAATAAAGATAAAAGAAAGATTAAAAATTATTATTATTATTATTTTTGTTGTTGTTATTTGCAGGTATTTAATAGCATTTTCAGCCGACCAAACTTCTTTAGAAATTTATGAATATAAAGGACCTGCAGCCTGTGGAGAAATGCTTCGAGATTGTGAGGTGAGTTGCTACAATTCTTCATACAAAAATGTTCAGTATGTTAGACTTGTGTGGATATTAAAATGTACAGTTCGTTCTAAGACAGATTTCTTATATTAATTTGAAAAATTTTATTATAAAATATTTTATCACTAGTATATCTTATTGAAATACTAGTGATAAAAATTAAATGAATAAATAAATTGAAAATTTTATTCTTTAATTTTTAAAAAAAAATTGTTTACTTTTCATTTCTTTTATTTTTTCTTATAACTTCTCCATTAAGTGTATAATACTTTAGTGAACTTATGAATGGAGGGAGCCTGCTTATATCATGTTTGAATGTATATGTAGTAGGACCAGGGCTGCGGAATTGGCGCCTGTAGCCAAAGCTATGAGGTTATAGGTTTTGAGTGCAATCGTAGCTGGAACAAAAGATTTTTTAAATGTCGGAAAAAAAATTCTACAATAAAAAAAAATAAAATGGAACCAAATGATTTGTTTTTTTTTTTTTGTTTTTTTTTTACAGATCGCAACCACTCACTAGCAGAGCCCTTTTCAAGGAGGGGGCGCACACAAAAGGAAGAAAACTCATTCAAACTTAAACCTAACTCACATCCTTCAGGTAGGCACAGACGGAAGCCTTGAAGACAGGAAGATTAAATACAGGAGGAAAAATAGGGATGATGGTAGGAAGTTCCACAGAACAGAGGTGGCTGGAAAGGAGGCACCACAATGAGCTAACCTGAGGCTTCCAACATCTACACAAAATCCGTGCGAATCGGGGCACTCCTTGTGCAACGAGGACGAACCAACGGTGGAGGAATGCGAGAGGCTAATTCCCTCGAGCACCTGCCATTGTAGTACCTATAGGAAAGAGAGTGCGCCAACGTGATGTCGCAGAGATAGGAGGTCAAGAGAGTTTGAAAGTAGGGGACAGTTTATTAATCTTTTAGCTTTAAATTCAACCCTATCCAGAAGAGAGGAGGAGCCGGAGCCCCCCACCCCCCCACACACACGCCCCATGCAAAAATAAAAAAAATAAAAATTAGATGAGAAAAGGAGGCTGAAGAGATTAGCCTTTTCAGAGGAAGTATTAACTACAGAACCATCAGAGCGAATAAGAGGAGGAAAGGCAGATTTACAGAAGTTATTAGAGATATTTTTGACAAGAGACTATAAATTTTTATCAGTAGGAGAGCCATGGAGACCAGCGCACTTCTTTTTGTGAAAGTACGCTTAGTCCATCGAAGAACATCCCTGCAACGATAATGAGCTATATGAAAATTAGCAAGAGTGATAGGAGAAAAAGAGTTTTTTCATTCACGATAAGCATTGTTTCTCTCTCTCATTGTCTTACCCATTTCACATCATTATACTATAAATAACATCGGGGACCAAATGTAATTGGTGTAAAATGGTGATGTTCCTTAGTGCCACGCTAACCACTTTATCAATGGATTTAAAGTGGATCTTTAGTAAAAGAGAGTGTACTCCCTCTATCATACTGCAGGAACACAGAATCTTTTAAAAGATACTTTCCATTCTATGTTACAGTTACTTGCTTCAAAACTAAATTATTTTTTATCTTTTTACTAGCCCCTTTTAGTGGATCTCTATTTGACGGAATTATTTGTTACTCCCAAAATTTCTTAAATTTTCCTTCAAATCTTTCTTCCTCCTCCACTATTATGTGTTAGGAATTTCTCAGCATTCTGCTGGCGTTTCATTAAGGTTTTTCCTCTCCCATTACAGAGTTAGGTTCAAGGGAAGATTAACCTTTATCTTGATTAGTAATGTGAGACATATCTTTAAGAAAAAGATTCTTTTCACCAAAGTTCCTTGAGAATTAAATGGTCACTTTTCGTAAGAAATGCCTCTTAACTTTGAGTATTTGTACTTTTATGTGTGTATTGTTAAAGAGAGGAATATTTGAAAAGAAAATATTTTCTTGCGCTTTGTACATCACTTTAAAATTTTCATGAATTAATAGAGTAATAATTACTGAGTAAATCAATGTTTGTTTGGTGTTTTATTACAAGTCACATGATTCACGATTTATGAATATCGTAGATGCACTTTCATAAACTTTTGACATCCAACACGTCACTAAAATTTAATGGGTTTTTAATCTTAGGATGAACACTTTCTTCAGGATGAAAAGTTACGAACACACGTTGAAAGAAACATTTTTGACGCGTTTTTCTTCCCAAAATACTCGGTTGTTGTAGCTGCTAATCGAGATCAACTGAACAGAGAGTGTAGTCTCTTTACTGACGATGGGAGGTAAGGAAGTAATATCAAATCTTTTTACATGAATAGGTTTTCATTTTGTCATAGTTTCTTAACAGCGCAAAAATTTCACGAATGCCCAAAGAACTAGATGATGATTGTATACAGTAATATGAAGGAAAAGTTTTTTTTTTTTTTCTAAAAAATGTGTCATTACAATTTGATTTAATTCTTTTATTATATTTTAAAAATTGAGAAGAGTGTAAAAGTTGTAGTTCCAACTAAAAAAAAGTAGACCTATTTTATTATATTTCTAAGACTTGTATTATTGAAAAATGTGTCAGTTTTATCAGTTTTTGAAATTTGATTTATAAAGTCAGTTTTCATATATTATTATTTATATGTATGTAGTTTGCAGGGCTTATTTTATTAGAAATACGTTCAATAAGTATGAATTATTAAGAGCTTTGTTGAAATGGATGGCCCTGAAGAATGGTAGTGAAGGGTTTGATTAGAATTTTTGAGTAAAGTGTAAATGAAGAGAAGATTAGGATTTGGAAGAAGGCTTATTAATTGATGAAATAATGTTAGAGATCATAGTACTTTGATTTTTGCAAATATAAATGGTGATATCATTATGGGAAGAAAAAAAGAAATAGGCCTAAATAGAAAACATTGAAATAAAATTTGAGAATATTAGTTAGTTTTTGTAGGAGAAATTGAGTGCAGTAGAGTATCCAGATAATATATGCATTTTGCCGCTCAAAATAGAACATTCGGTTGACGTGGTGAATCTCTCTGGTTCCTGTGAAACAACCTCCTAGAGAGTTAGAGTAGGGAAATGTTTTTGAAGTGCGAGCTTTTATCTTCAGAAAAAAATATAAGGTATTGTGTAAATAAATAAAATTATTTATATTCCTGATTACTCTGAATGAGTATATGATTGACCAAACTTTCATAGCTCACCATGGCTTAGAATCTTTTGTTGATATAATTTCGTGGGTTACTTAAGCTTAGAAGGATGTAGTGTAACTCATCATAGATAATTAGAAAGTAACTTACCTAAAATAATGTTTTCTGTGTTTTGATCGAATGTTTATTTAAAATTTGATCTCGGTCTTTAATGAAATAAAATATAACTTTTGTCTTTGTTATTTGCTCAATAATTTATTTTTACTTTTCAGATTCATCATCGTTGGATCTGTTTCTTTGAGGAATATAACGAATTTAGACGACAATTATCGAACCAACGAATCGGTAACTCCTAATCCGAGAAGTCCACTTGATGATTATTCGTTACACATCGTTAATATTGACCTGGGCGTTCTCACTGATACCAAAACATTCCACTATGATAAAATTTATCTCTCTCATAATCAAGGATTGTATTTATATAAAACTACATTGGCAGTTTTGTCTGTGCAGCATCAAACAATTCATATTTTTGATGTAAGTATTTTTATTTTCTTCAGAAATTTTTTCCTGAAATTCATTTCGATTTGTGTGTACTCACAGGATATAATCATCATCCCAGCAGCTCTTTTACGTTAAAAAAATAAATAAAAATATAATAATATATTTGTAAGCCGAATTGTTAAATACTTGATTGGTTTTTATTTTGGGTGGAGGGGGGGACTTTTATTACAAATATTTCTTAATAAAATTTTTGTGGCATTAGGATACAGATTTTTAACTATTATTCTACAAATTAATTTCCTCATTATATCCTTTGACCTAATATATTTGTTTAAAAGAATCTTGCCTTGAGCAGGCTGTGTGTGTGTGCGTGAAATTTTTTTTTAGTTATTAGCAATTTTAAGCGAATTGTAAAAAAAAAAATATATATTTTTTTTTTTAAAGTTATCACCATCGCTCACGGGCAGAGCCCTATTCGAGGAGTGTGGTTCTTAGCCAGGGAAATTGTGTTATATGTTATTTCTGACCAAGTTGATAAGTTACACAGATAATAATTTGGGTTTTGGATAGGGAAACCCTGCTCCGATACAGACGAATCAAGTATATTTGTGACCACCGGTGGGCGTGGTTTCGAATCCTTGATAGGCAGACCTCTGTAGGAGCAATTTAGAAAGAATGTGATATTGTTTGTGTTGGATTAGCGTGGAATGTTGTAAGTGTTGGCTATGTTTTTAAGCGAAATGAGAGTATTGAGATTAGCGTAATAATACACCTTGCTGTAAACTGTAATAAATTAATTAACTACAGAAAATCTACAATCGACAATTTTTTATGTCCGTTCAGGTAACTGGATCGGAGGTTCGAACCTCAATTTGTATACTTTGCAGTACACACGCGAGAGCGAGGGAGAACCTCTTTCTCTTAAGCCGAAGAAAAACTGACTTAACCCACTGAGCTACCGTGAACCGTGAATATAATTAGCGAATCAAAAAAAGATTTTAAAATTTCAGTGTTTAGGATTACAAGTTTTGTTAATGTTTACAATACGGATATAACAATGAGAAAGGTTAAAGGCTTAAACAAAGTTATTTGTCGCAGAAGAAAAGAAAGCTTTGTTTGAATTGTAAGTACTGAATAGTTATTATTATTAGGAATTGTTATGTAATATGCAGTTTGTTTGTTCCTCTACAGGCAGATTTAAATATTGACACTTCTACAGATAGATTGAAGTATCGGCAATAAACTCTTGTTGTAGTTATGTATATGTGGGAAAAATAAAATATATAGCAGAAGGAAACAAAGGACTGACGAATGATGTGGGACCACCGAAGAAGTTTTTTAAAGTTACAAGAAATAAACGATTGGAGAGCCTGATTTGTTACCCAATTAATTGATGACTGTCATTCTTTTTGGATATTTGACTCCGTTTTTGAATGAGTTTGGTAGTTTGAATGGTTGGTAACTCAAAACTTACTTTGAAAAAATTTTTTTTTTATTAAATATGGTTGTTTAAAATTAATTTAGGTCTTATTTATTTAATTAGGAATCTAATATTTCCTTTAACTTAAAAAAAAAGATATATGAAAACATCTGAAAAATTTTAAACTTATTTAATTATGATTTTCCAATTTTCCACTCTAACATCGCCCCAGGTATTTTCTACTATGGACAAAATCATTTGACTATACAACATTGAGTTTGATTCCTCCCCTTTCTTGATTGGCAACTTTATTAGTATTGAAGTACTGTATATGTTACTGATAGTTGAAAATTTTTATCACAGATAACCCAAGATGGTATTTTCATCCCCGTTCGAGAAATTGGAAGAGTTTGTTACGGAGACGATGACTTCTTCCTTGAATCCACACTCCCTAGAGAAATAGATCCAAGAAATAATTTTGAAGTCTCTACTTTGGACGGACCTCACACAATATACTCACTAAAACATAGGTTGGTTAATGGAATAAGTAAAAGACATTTGAAGGTCCATTTTGATGATGGAAAAACCGCACAAATCATTCAATATTTCATTACTAATTAGTTGTAATTTGCAATATATATATATATATATATATATATATATATATATATATATATATATATATATATATATATATATATATATATATATATATATATATATATATATATATATATATATATATATATATATATATATATATATATATCCTCTCCCAGGAAGGGTTTTCACCCTGTCAGTGGAACCAGCATCTTTCCCCATCTGCTTGAAGAAGTTCTCCCTTATATATATATATATATATATATATATATATATATATATATATATATATATATATATATATATATATATATATATATATATATATATATATATATATATATATATAATATCAGCTGCTGTAGACGGTCACGTTCTTCCTTTAAACCTATTAATATTGGTGTTCCTCAGGGATCTGTCCTATCCCCAACTCTTTTTCAGTTCTTCATTAATGACCTCTATTACTTCATTTCAACTTTCAGTTTGAAAGACGCCCCCTCCCAGCAACAGTTAATTAACGTAAGAAAGGTAGCCTTGATGTAACTAACCTCTGATCTTTCTTGTATTTCAAATTGTGGCATAGAAAACTTGGTCATTTTAAATGCTCCAAAAACTCAATTCTTCCATCTTTCCATCTCTACTCGACACAATCTATGATATTTTCTTTGAAAACACCCAATTCAGACCTTCGCCGGTCTTTAATATTTTCGGCGTATCTTTTTCTCGCAATCTTCCTTGGAAGAATCACATTACTTCTCTTTGTAAACAAGCTAAGAGGTTGAGTATTCTGAGGTGCCTTCAGAATTTCTTCACTCCACCCCAGCTGCCTGCACTTTATAGGGATGTTCGTCCCTGTATGTAGTATGCCTCACACATCTGGGGTGGTTTACTCATGGAGCCCTCCGTGAAATGGTGGAGTCTAAGGCCTTTTGTCTTATCAATTCTTTCTCTCTCACAAACTCTCTTCAATCTCTTTCTGCCCATCAAATTGTTGCGTCACTCTCCCTATGTTATAGCTTTTACAACGGATCCTGCTCTTCAGAACTCTCTTGTCGCATACCTCCTCCATTGAGAAGGGCTCGCGCTACATGCCTTTCTACACAGTATCATCCTTTATCTCCCCAACTCTCTCATGTATTCTACTGGTAAAATCCGGAACACACTCCCTTTATCTATTTTTCAAACTTACTTTCATTTGCATGTATGTCTAGTTATGTCTGTTCTTATGTTAGTAATAGTGATCTTAAATGTGTAAGCATCTCATTCACAGTCATGAGCAAGTTTGTTTTTATTTTGGTGTGAGATACATTAGGAGATAACAGAATAAGGTCTGTTGTCAAAACATTCAAGCACTTGAATTTCAGTTAAGAACAAGAAATGATGTTTAAAAGAAGAGGGATTTTGTTCGACAAAGTGGAAATTAAACGAGGTTGTTGCAAAAATTAATGAAAAAAAAGAAGACTGTGCACCAGGGCAAAGCGGCAGCAAAGTCTTGACGAAACCAGCCCCATCTCGAAGACCTCCAACTCTCAAGTATGATGTAGGGATGGGTGAGGAGCTTTATTTGAGGGCCGTCCTCCATGCATCTCCAAGACATCTTTAAGTTTCGTCATTTTAATTTTCTTTTTAAAAGATAATTTTTGGAATACATATGATGAAGGAGAAAGGTAGTTGGAGCATAGCACTTCAACATGAGTTGAGGGTACACTAGAGACCCTCTAAGAAGGTGAGCGCGAAAAGGGACGAACCAAATGAGAACTGACTGAAACGGAATTGTGTAGCCCATTCTTATTACCCTGCTGGTTATAATCAGTGGAGATGCTTGCGTCGTTTCAGACAGCCCTACGGCCTCCCTATATATATATATATATATATATATATATATATATATATATATATATATATATATATATATATATATATATATATATATATATATATATATATATATATATATATATATATATATATATATATATATATATATTTATTTATTTATTTATTTATTTATTTATTTATTTATTTATTTATTTATTTATTTATTTATTTATTTATTTATTTATTTATTTATTTATTTATTTATTTATTTATTTATTTATTTATTTATTTATTTATTTATTTATTTATTTATTTATTTATTTATTTATTTATTTATTTATTTATTTATTTATTTATTTATTTATTTATTTATTTATTTATTTATTTATTTATTTATTTATTTATTTATTTATTTATTTATTTATTTATTTATTTTATTTATTGCAGGCTTTTAACCTTTCTGTACCGATATGCGAGGCGGGTAAGCGAATATGAGGGGAATTCGAAAGCAATATTAGAATTTCATCGAATGTTTAATTATTTCTCTTACCTTCGGATGTGGAAGATGCAGTTGCTTGATGATGCGCACCTTTTAATCAAAGTAAGATACATTTATCTTTTATCATGGTTAGGGATGGAGATAAGTATTTGTATCAGTAAACAATATTAACATTTATTTTGGTATGAGTGAGTTTTCTTAGTATTTGTACTTAGTTTGAAAGAGATTTATTACTTCTCGGTAAATAACTACCGATGATGAGCATTATAATTTTTTTAAAACTATTATAGACAATTATTTGGTGTAGGTATCGAGTCATTGCCAATAATTTTGTAGTATTGATATCTGTACTCGGTATCGGCCAAGCTGAAAAATTTTATGTTCATATTGGTATGAGTAAAAATATTGACATTGTTCCATCCCTAATCTTGGTACTATGATTTATTAAAGCAGAAACTTATTCCTTGATTCGGAAATGAACACTCTTAGCCCCGAATTATAATTCATTATTTTCCACTCGAGTTTTTGTTTATTCTATTTATAGGATGAAATAACAACAAATAAGTTGGATAAATTTATTATTTCACACTTAATTACAGTTAGAATGTCTGGAAGACTTAATTTGTAGGAAAAAATTCACGTAACAATATATATATATATATATATATATATATATATATATATATATATATATATATATATATATATATATATATATATATATATATATATATATATATATATATATATATTATTATTATTATTATTATTATTATTATTATTATTATTATTATTATTATATTATTATTATTATTATTATTATTATATATAATTAAATTATAATTATATATAATATATATATATATATATATATATATATATATATATATATATATATATATATATATATATATATATATATATATATATATATATATATATATATATATATATATATATATATATATATATATATATATATATATATATATATATATATATATATATATATATATATATATATATTATATAAAGCATAATGCCAGCAAGGTAGGAAGCAACATAATGCAAAAGAAATTGTTTTAAAAATTATTTTAAGTAACTAAACGTTTCGGATGATAAGAAAATCCATCATCAGTATTATTTGTAATAAGATCGAAAGAATAATTAATTAATAACAGGTTACAAAATGAACAACAAAAAAAAAAGTCTTTAAAATGAAGATTGGTAAAAACCAAAAACCAAAACAAGCTAAGTTGTATGCACAGGTTATAAATAACAAATTGTAAATTTGAAATAAACATAGATGGTTTATGCAGAAGTTGAGTTAGTTGGTTATGTATGATATACACACATATAAAATATAGGGGAAGGGTTAATAGATTAGAAGGGGGACAGATGAAGTTGCTGAATTTAATTGGGGGTTAAGACGTTTGATATAAAGGGATTCGAGGATTTTCCTGTCAGAATCGGAAGTGTTAGACGATAGAATGCTGAAGTCGTATGCACGGAGTGGATGGTTATGGAATATAGCGTGATTGCGTATGGATGAGGGTTCAGAAGATGAAGTGGGAAGATGAGTACAAAATGACATGCCGAGATGCTTGAAAATACGTAGTTGTAATTGTAGGCCGGTTTGACCTATGTAGCAGGAATTACATCCCGCGCACTTGAAAATATAAACCACTGATGATCTAAGCATGAGGGGGAGTATGTCTTTGTGCGAAAAGGAGGATTGGATAGAGATGCCTATGAGATGGGGATTTAATTGAGGGAAGTAACGAAGTAGAAGAAGACGAATTTTTTTAAGTAGCGGAGATAGGGTGCCGATATATGGAATTTTAAGATATATGTCAAGTTTTGGAACAGTTGAGATTGATAGTTTAGGACGGAAAATATCGGAAATAAAGTTGTGAATTGATGAATCAAATCTTCCACAATTCTTTCCTATCTACATCGTGTTCTCCGCATCAGTTCCTCGTAGTGGCTATTCCATCTAGAATTGACATATCTCAAAAAATTCTTTTCATTCAACTTTTTTCCATCCGCACTTATTGATTCATAAATTCACAACTTTTTTTTTTTATTCAATTTGTAGCCTGTTATTGATTATCCTTTCAATCTTATTACAAATAATACTGATGATGGATTTTGTTATCATCCGTAACGTTTAGTCACTTATAATAATTATTGAAACTTATAATTTGTTTGGCATTATGTTGCTTCCTACCTTGCTGGCAATATGCTTTATAATACTTATAAGGTTCCTTAGTAACAAACCCTTGGTTTACTATATATATATATATATATATATATATATATATATATATATATATATATATATATATATATATATATATATATATATATATATATATATATATATATATATATATATATATATATATAACTCCAGTTTATCCAAGTGTTAGAGATTTTTTGAGTGAGTACCTTTATTGTGAATGTTTGTGTTAAGAAAAGAAAATTATTTTCCATCAGATTATTAATGATCAGTATTACAGTATTTAAATAATTTAATTTTTTGAAATGAGTTGACTTGTTTTTTGCTTTCTTTTTTTTTTTCTTAAAATAATTCTAAAAACCAGTACGCTTCTGAAGAAGTTGTTACATTACGAACAGCAGAACCAAATGGTCAGCCATCTTTAATCGTGATCTACAACATGATAACAACTGAAGTAATATCAGTATATGAGAACACATCGTCAGAACTGTTAGACTTGTTTGAAAAACTCTCCGATTTCTTTCGGAATGCGAGGTTGAAGTGTGAATCGCAGTTTACTTGTTCTCCTTCCAATACAACGTGGGCAAAGTAAGTTACAATTCATTGGGATTTTAAAAGTTTTTTTAATTCCTGCACAATTTCCAAAATTTTTTTTTTTTTTCTTTTGATACCTTTGTGTATATATATATATATATATATATATATATATATATATATATATATATATATATATATATATATATATATATATATATATATATATATATATATATATATATATATATATATATATATATATATATATATATATATATATATATATATATATATATATATATATATATATATATATATATATATATATATATATATATATATATATATATATATATATATATATATATATATATATATATATATATTTAAGATATAATGAGTACGTTTGTTAATAGTAAGTTCTTAACATTCTTTTATTAACAGGTTAATTCATGAACGTCATAAATCTATAATTGTGAGTGCCAAGGGCGGGGGCCAGCAGGAGGCAACGAAAAGGCTTTTGGGGCAGTTACCCATATCGGCCCAATCGTTCTCAGCTTCCCCTTACCTCGACCTCGACATTTTTTCATACGATGACAAATGGGTCTCGGTTCTGGAGAGGCCGAAAAGCTGTACAGATCATCCAATAAGGTGAGTTTACATTCAATAACTTATTCATTCAATCTTTCATTTTTAATAACACTAATTGCGTTGTGTTTTTTGCAATTCTGATAGACTTGTGACACTACGATTAAGAGTTTAGATAACGGATTATTATGTCAGGGGAAATTGGAAACTTCTTGTTTTGCCGACCATATTGTTAAAGTTCGCTGAATTTAAACTGAGTAATGTGAGTTCTACCTCAACATCCAACCGCCCATGATGCCACCAACTTCATTAGAAGGATGTATTCAAATCGAGGTGCATTCTGGTTTCCTCTTGAATCGAAGTTATAAATACATATGATGTTTGTGAATGAGCATGTTGAATATATTGCTTGTATTTAAAGGTGTGCGTGCGAGTATTGAAGTAGGTGCAAACTTCAACTTGCTGCAAACCTTAAATAGCTTTCAAAATTCTTTTTATAGCGTCAGTTTTTTTTTGTCTGTTCCAATAGTTTGGTTGTGATTTGATGACGTGGACATTAGACTGCTATCACTCAAGAGTCGAATTCAGAGCCCAAACTTTTTAGAAGTATTAAACTATTACATCGGCTCATTTTTATATTTGTTTTCATCCTTTGTCATTAAGTGCAAATAATCATGATTAAGTTCACAATGACGTTTTAATTTTACTGCCTCCTTTCTTTGCTTCAACCACTGCGGATGGGGGCTGCACTTCACAAGGGCAAGTGGTAGCCATCTTATTGAACACTAATAGGAGACTCAAACATCTGTCAATTTTCAAGCTGTGTTCTGTATTTACAGAGGTTACACTTTTTGATGGTTGATGGCCTCACAGCTGGTGGCTAAGCTGCTCTAACAATTGCTTGATTCTTTTAGGCATTTGTGTATATCCTTAACTTTTTACAGTGAGCATTTCCCTGCAGCTACAGCGCATCAATTTAAAGCAGGACCATGAAGACGTCACCTCATTCAACTTTTTTTTCAGTCTAACAATTCGGAATTTTATATATTGGGTAGATCTGTAGAAGAGACACTCTCCTTTATTATATATAAATAAAATCAATGAGACCATCAGAATAGTTTATTGTGTGAGTATGTATACACGAGGAGTTATATTGACAGCTCATGGTTTAATTTCGTCTTTGAATTAAGTCATTATTATTATTATTATTATTATTAAATTATTATTATTATTATTATTATTATTATTATTATTATTATTATTATTATTATTATTATTATTATTATTATTATTATTATTATTATTATTATTATTATTATTATTATAATAGATTTTATGGAAGGGATTCAGGCCTCCTAAAATTTTGTATCCACGCTGGACGATCTGTACATCCATTTGGGCTAAGTTCTTCATCCCGTCGTTTGGTGGCGTTTACTTTTCATCCGTTCGACCCTTTTACAATTTCGGTGCAGAGAACAAATGACGAATACGTTGTTAGTTTCCACGTGAGGCATCCAAGCTTTAAGAAAACAAAAAAATTAAATTTGTGATATAACATTGTTTTATAGAAGTGTTTTTTTTTTTTAAGTAGCTGCTTTTAATATAAAATTAAATAAAATGTAATTCCTCTTATTTTGCAAGGCAAAAGGAAAATATATATATGTGTGTTACCGTAAAGAACCCGATTCTCCTAGGAAAAACTAGTATTTAACTATCTCTTTAACCAATTCTAGATAACCTAACTTTACCTGATCTAAAAGAGATAGTTAAAACTAGTTTTTCCTAGGGAAAACGGGTTTTAACTTAAATCGATCTTTTACTGATATATATATATATATATATATATATATATATATATATATATATATATATATATATATATATATATATATATATATATATATATATATATATATATATATATATATATATATATATATATATATATATATATATATATATATATATATATATATATATATATATATATATATATATATATATATATATATATATATATATATATATATATATATATATATATATATATATATATATATATATATATATATATATATATATATATATATATATATATATATATATATATATATATATATATATATATATATATATATATATATATATATATATATATATATATATATAGGTCATAACATATATGGAATGGTGAACTATTTTAAACTATATATATATATATATATATATATATATATATATATATATATATATATATATATATATATATATATATATATATATATATATATATATATATATATATATATATATATATATATATATTATATATATATATATATATATATATATATATATATATATATATATATATATATATATATATATATATATATATATATATATATATATATATATTATATATATATATATATATATATATATATATATATATATATATATATATATATATTGTTTGAGAAGGAGTTAAATTTAGTTTAGAATTTGAGCTTGAGAAAAATGTTTGGGAGCGAAATTTGAGCAGTGGGACCACAGGTTCGGAACCTCTGATCAAAATTATCTCAAAAATTTATCAGCAACATCATTGCATTCTAGCATCTCCCCCTCCCCCTCCCCCTCTCCATCTCCCTCCCCCTCTCCATCTCCCTCCCCCTTCCAAATATTAACACTCGAGATAATCAAATTAAAATCTTTTAAAAAATAGGTAAAGAAGAGAAATAATTTTTACTTATAATTTTAATTGATATTTAGAAACCTCTTTTTTTATTATAATTATCTTCATTTACTTAAGTCGCTTCCTCAAATGCTGAATTAATTATTATTATTATTATTATTATTATTATTATTATTATTATTATTATTATTATTATTACCCGTTTTATATAAGTAAGTTGACTGAATGGATTTGAAATCTTATTCTGAGAAGAAAATGTTTATAAAAATGATTTTGATTTTAATTACAAGAGCAAAATGTAAATTTTTTTTTACTTTTCAAGTTGGTATTTGTTATAAAAAGGAGTTTTATTTTCGTACTAAATTAAAGTTTATTTAAATTTCAGACTTTTATTTGTTTTTTGATACGAAGCCCTTTTGTTTTTGGAGAAGAAGAAGAAGAAGAAGAAGTCGTTGGTTTGTGTCTTTGAAATTTTAAAGAATTAAATAAATTTATTGAGGAAAAGCAATTAAATTATTTTTAGGATTTTGAATGGCACAAAGAAAATCAAAATCAAAACAAATTAAAGTTGACCAAATTGAAATGAATGGAAAACATTTAATAAGAAAAATCTAATTCAAATGTTTTCTAAATATTCTTTTTATATTGAGTTTTTACATATATATATATATATATATATATATATATATATATATATATATATATATATATATATATATATATATATATATATATATATATATATATATATATATATATATATATATATATATATATATATATATATATATATATATATATATATATATATATATATATATATATATATATATATATATATATATATATATATATATATATATATATATATATATATATATATATATATATATATAAGTGTGTGTGTGTGACCGTTATTAGGTATGAGTAAACTGGGTGTAAATTACTACTCAAATGATCATGAATAATTATGAAACTACAAGTTTCCCAAGTTCAGTGTCGAGTGTACGTACTTAATATAGAAAAATAAGATACATATCGCTTAGGAAAGAACGTATTTTTGTCTGGTATTTATATTAAATTTGAAGATAGAGTATTATTATTTTTTAATTAATAGATTTTTTTACGTTCTCTTTCGTAACGTAATAAAATGTTAAAAACTCCAAAGAACCTCAGTTATTCTACCCCTTTACTCCTAAAATATGAATTTTCTGTGATATGGGGAGGGGTGGAGCAAGTTGTATTTTAGAGACAACATAGTACGAAGTACAAACCTTTGTATACACACACACACACACATATATATATATATATATATATATATATATATATATATATATATATATATATATATATATATATATATATATATATATAATATATATATTATATATATATATATATATATATATATATATATATATATATATATATAAATTAGTCTTTGAGGTATTTTGCAGACGTGAAATTTTATGTGCATAAATAATAGTTTGTGAGCAGAAAGGGAATAGTAAGTGACCTGTTACCCTGTGTCAGATTCAAATTGCAGTCTGGGAGGTTCTTCGAGTTTTTCTGCATGACATGTTGATCGATCAAGAGCTTTCTCTCTGCGATTTCCTTTCGAACTGTCATGGTTCAGAGGTAATACTCTGTCATAAGCTAAATGGTCAGGGTTCGAATCAGCAAATAGCAGACTAATATATATATATATATATATATATATATATATATATATATATATATATATATATATATATATATATATATATATATATATATATATATATATATATAATTTTGTATTTATTTATAATATATTTATTATATGTTTCTCTTTAATTTTTATTAATCTAATATAATTATTTTTACTACTAAGTTTCCTTCTTAATTGATTTAGCTTTCTTCGTGTATAGTAATTGTTATGAAGGGGGGTGGGGGAAGACAATAATAGAACCAAAGTAAAAATTTACCCCTATCTTTTTTTGGCGAAGGAACTAATGAGTCAAACTAATAGATTAATAGTGTATCAAAAGAGAGTATTTCGAAATAGTGAGCATGGTGAAGTGAAACATGGTTTATAATAAATTTTTAGACAACCATTTCAGGTAAATTTGAAAATAACAAAACAACATTTTCAATCCAAACAAATTTTTATTTCGTATTTGCTATGAAACCTTTTTAACTCTTTTTACAAAAAAAAAAAAAAATAATAAATTAAATTAAATTTTAAACCTTATATCATAGTAAAAGTATTACTAATAGTTATACTATGCTTATATGCTGCACATTATAAATTTATACATATACTAACGTTTATTATATTTTTACTATGCTGTGCTTATGTGACTATGTTTGCGATGTTAGAGAAATTAAGATTTGGCTGTTCCTTCTTTTAGTATAATTTGTAAATGTTAGTAAATGTACTCCACATGTTTTCTTATTATTATAAGATATTTCTATTTATAAATTAAGGATGCTGGTGAGGAACAGCTACCATATTTTATAAAACTTACGAAAAAGGAGTTGGAGGTTGTTTATTGTGTTTTTAAAAAAAAACCCATGTCACAAGTAGTTTAACTAAAATCTCGCCAAGTTGTAGCGGTAAGATTGTAGCATAGTCTGTGGATTGTAGCCTAGTTCAATTAATTTAGTTTTTTTCCGGCCTAGTTGGGATTCTTTCTCAACATACCTGTCTAAAAGTTTGCAAGAGGTTTTGTTTACCTTCTTTTTACGACTGTAGTGGTTTTGCATACCATTCATAAGCGTGGTTTAGTTATGCCATTTGAGGAATTGTAGATCCCAAAGCCTCAAAGAAATTGACGCATTTGAACATTAGAATGCCTTTTCAGAAGAGCTGGATTAGGTTTCTTGGATAGTCCTTATTTGTTAAGTCAATATTTTTAAATTTTTTTTTTAAAATTTAAAAAATCCACTATTGTGTTACGATATTTTTTTTTTTAAACAAAAAGTCTGTAAATCTTTTAACACTAGGCCTATATACAGAATGTTTTGGTAGAAGTAAATATCTAAACACCAGATTAGCATTATTTTTTAATCTATAAAAACTATTGAATTAAATTATGCCTAAGATAAATTATAAATATCTGAATGCTTTTACAAAAAATGTACACATGCATTTTGTACATTGATATGCCATTTTGAATTTTGATATAAGAATGAATGATATATTGATAGGTAATTATTTAGTTCGGCTTAGGTGTAGATTGTTTCTGACCTTCGATATTTTTTGTCGATTTTTTACCTTAATCAATACTTTTATACCTAATGAATTTCAGTTACCTTTGACTGTTCAAGATATAAGTGTAATTTGTTCTTTTCAGTTCAGATACCTTAAATATAGGTTATGTTATAAACTATAAGTACATTAAAATTATTATTATTATTTAGGTTAAATTATGGCATCTTCGGTAGTTCAGGTTATGATAAGTTGAATTAGGTTCTGCTAGAAAAGTAAGTAATAATAATTGTGTGTATGTCTAGTGTAATAGTACCTCTGGCAACGTTCTTGTTTACGTTAGGCTTCTCCGATATTTCTGATTATCGATATTTTCGGACAATCGAAAGTCAGAAACAATCCATACCTTTACCATTTAGTTTATATCAGGAAATCAGTTTAAATTTCAAAAGCTATTAATATAATTGAAGAAAACTAAATGTAGCTTGGTAGACTATTTTTATAACAAAAAACAATTTAAAATATATTTATTAAAGTTTTGGTAAATATGTTTCATCTCTTACCTGGTATTTATTCAAAATATAAAATGGAAGTGTAATATATATATATATATATATATATATATATATATATAATATATATATATATATATATATATATATATATATATATATATATATATATATATATATATATATATATATATTATGAGGAAAAATAATAATAATGGGTCTGAAAATTAAATTCTATAAATTATAATGTACTGAAGGGAGTTAAAATAGATTTCAAACATCATAAAGCTTGACTTTCATCTTTAACTTTGACAATATGGCCTAAGAAATAAGGAGGAGGAAAAGAATCGGAAATTATATTGATACTAATACATATAAAGTGTTTTGAAAAATCTAACAAACTAGTTAGACTTAACCTAACCTTGACTTAAATATTGAATGTATACTAAAGGTTACCAAATAGGCCTAACCTAAATAAGCAGAAATAAAATTAAAAGGTATTAAAATATATTAAGTATTTCAAATTTCTAGTAGTAACTATGAAATATTGATAATTTTTGTGATATCATTCTTTGTTTATATGGCATAGGCATATTCAGTGTAGTCTTCCTAATTATATCTTTTATATATTTTATATAATTTTTATTTTAGATCATTCTTTGTTTAAATGGTGTAGGCATTTTCAGTATAGTCTTCCTAATTATATCTAGTATAATGGTAATACTTGAACTATTTTAAATATATTGAATTTGATTTTCTGACCCATTTTTATAGTTTTTCTTCAATATACATTACATTTCCAGTTTATATTTTGAATGACAAGTAAATACCAGACCTAAGAGACAAACTATATATAATAACCAAAGTTTTATCAAAAGTTATATATATATATATATATAATATATATATATATATATATATATATATATATATATATATATATATATATATATATATATATATATATATGTTATTTTTTGTCTTGTAAACTAATAAAAGCAGAGTTTGTAACTATTCTGTATTAAATCACAGTATGTATAACCAAAGTATTGAACTGCAGTTAGTTAAACTATAATGAAGCTATTAACAGTAGTTATGAATCTATCTTTATAAAAGTAAATAAATATATAATATATATATATATATATATATATATATATATATATATATATATATATATATATATATATATATATATATATATATATATATATATATATATATATATATGTATTGATGATTGGATGATTAATTATATTGTTATTGGCAAAAGCAGAATATTTTTTCTTAATCATCAATTTTCTATTGATTATATTACTAATTAATTTAAATATATTGGCTTATAAATATATCTCTACTCCATCTTCTTCTATTGAGAGTGAAAGATTGTTTAGTAGTGGAAGTGAAATATAGTCTCCCAAGATGAAATCAATATTCTGAAGATACTATAGGGTTCCCACTCTCTCAGCCTCAGATATGCGCTTATAGATATCAAAGTAATGGTCATAAGTTAATAAAATTTGTATATGAATATCTTCAGTAAGTTTGTAAATCATTTGGATGGTGAGGAATTTTGCACTGACTAATTTTAGCTAAATGGCATCACTTGCCATATATGTAATATTGGCATGTACAAAATTGGGTGGTTCTTTGAAAATTGGGTCATTTCCAAGGGACTTTGGCCATTAAGGTCTCTGTAGGTGTTAGGTAATAGGTGTGTTTCTTAATTAGTTTTTTAAATTTAATATTAATATTGTGGATAATTGTAAATGTAATTGTAATTTCTTATTATCACAAAAAGTGAATAATTTCTTAAGTCAATTTTAAAAAAATGTCTAGAAAATTAGTATGTATAATTTAATTTCTATAATCTCCAGTAGCATCATGGCTTGACAATCTCTAGGAAATTGTGCACACATAGAATACTGGAAACCTTAAGGTAATAACCTCAAAAAATATATACTGTATTTACATCTGAATAATATGGAAACTTTATATAATTTTGATGATAGATTTTAATTCATTAATATTTGTCTTGGTGTCCTCTTAGATCAATAAAAGTTTATCTGATTAAAGATAAGATCCTGAGAAATACAAAGTCGTAAGTGTAAGCCTTGAATCCTCATCAAGGTACTAAGTTAATTAATCTTGTTTATAATAATTTACATTAATGTAGCTTAAAGACAAATAATAATGAATGAAAACATCTTTTAGCCTTCGAATCTTTGATTCATCAGTACATTGAACTAGTGATATATCAATAGGAAGTTCAATTACCAAAATCCCACCAAGCATTCCTATTACTTAAACCATAGAAAAGTATTAATACATGTCCATCATTCTCTTATTTAAAAATATTTACTAATATCAGGTTGGTAGTCACAATTATTAATGAAACTTGAGTATAAAAAATTTTTTTATATAGTAATGTAACTCTAAACTGTATTAAAAGGTGTTTGTAAATATACATTCAGTGAAAGAATTTTGCTTTTGTTTTGTATTGTTTCATAATAATAACAATGGTTTTTGTTTTATTGCTCACAGGATTAGTGTTCCTTTACTAAAATATATTTATCAGTCTAATGCTAAATAATAATAATAAAAAAATATTACATGGAAAAATATAAGTAGCTCTAATTGCCATATTAAAAGAAATTAATAAAAGTTTTTCAGTATTTGAAATTAATGAATTAATTTATCTCAATAATTTTTAATAATATATCAATAATTGAGATAAATTAATGAATTAATTTATCTCAATAATTGTTAATAATATACCAATAATTGAGATAAATTAATGGATTAATTTATATCAATAATTACACTGGAGCCAATAAGACTTCATAGATTTTTGAACTTATTTAATTCTTCTATTTGGATCTTTCTTCCTAAAGACTATTTTCTTCCTTTATAGGAAACTTCCATCTAAACCATATCACCAAATTGTTGATCTTTTCATTCAGAAGCTTGTTTACTCCTCTATCTTACTTTGTATCTCCTTTAAATTGCTTAACCTTACCTTTCTGTATTTCTTCCTATATGGTGTATGCTGAAGGGAAAGTGTAGCCATGTTTTCTCATGCAACTAAAAGACAATATTCAGTAGGAAATTGATACGGTGACTTCCAAAATATCAGTGGCAACCTTCCGTAACATGGAAAAGTGTGTGCAGGCATGCCTTGATGTTAATGCTGATCACTCAAACACTTGTGATGTAGGCACAATTCTCACATACCAAGGTTAATTTGTGTCAAATTTTATTAACATGACTACTAATTTGCTTTCTAAAAGAGAATATGTGGGACACCATGTACTACATATTACATTACATGTATTTACACTTAAGAACATAAGAAAATAGAGACTGTTAGAAGCCACAAGGGTCTAATCAAGACTGTCCCAGTCAAAAAATAAAAGCCATTCACTATGAATGGTTCATCACTAACCCAATTTTCCCCCATGCAAATAATCAACCCAAGCATATTATTTCCTATGCAACATGCAATTTATCAAGCCGTAAATAAATGGGCCAACTAAACTCTAAATTAACATGCAAAAACTTGATAAAAATACTCATTAAAATATTTTGCCTTAAAAATCAAGGTCAATCCTACTATACCTTGATCATCCAAATATTGATCCAACGTTTTCTTAAAAGTTAAAAGAAAATTACTTTCAATTATCCCTTATGGTAAATCATTCCAGAAATTAACCATGTTGCTGAAAAAATAATTTCTCACATCTAGATGGCATACCTTTTTTAATTTTTTTGCTATGAACCTTGGTGTGCTTACTGTGATCTAGTACAAAGAACTCACTCACATCTACATCGCCAATTGATGAAAACTTATGAAAATCTGAATCATATCACCTCTAAGAAATCTTTTTTCTACAGGAAACATCCCCAGTTCTATTAACATATCCTTGAAACTCTTGTTTTTTAAAACCAAAAATCATTTTTGTTGCTTTGCACTGTACTGCCTCCAGCATATTAATGGCTTTTCTTAAATAAGGAGCCCAAACCTGTGCACAGTACTCAATCACTGGTTTAACATAACCATTATAGAGCCTGCTGATAACCTGATTTTTATAAATAACATTGTGGTTTATTATTCCCAACATTATGTTAGCTCCTAGCTTCTAAACACTGTTCTGACACTTTCAAACTATCATTGATAATTACACCCAAATCTTTTTCTTTATCCACAGACTCAAGCCATTCCCTATACATTTCATAACTGATATTCTTATTAGAGTAGCCTACATGAAGAACCTCACATATTTTATTATTGAAATTCATTTGCCACTTTTCAGCACAACCAAGTAGTCCATTTAAGTTGCGTTGAACTGTTGTACATCCCTCAATATTTTTAACAGGACAAGCTAGCTTTGTATCATCAGCAAACTTAGAAACTAAACATTTTATTCCCTTATTCAAATCATTAATATAGATTAAGAAGAGAACCCAGCACAGAACCTTGAGGAACCCCAATCTTTACCAGCTTCTATGATAATTTATTGCCATTTAATCCTTGCTACCTTTCTTTTATAAATTTGCACCACATAAGCAATTTTCTAATCTTCTGGTATCTCACAATAATTAGGAGACCTATTGAATATTAAATATAAATCACATGCAATACTATTACTACCTTCCTTAAGGATTCTTCCATGTATACCATCAGGACCTGCAGACTTATTATAATCAATATGTTCAAGTAAATTGTTCTAACTGAAAAACATTCTAATTGAATTTCATCTAAGATTAATCTGAATGTTTCCTACATTTGAAAATGGTTTTGGTCCCCAGATCCCTTATCCAAGTACGTTTCTAAATCTATCAAAGTCAAAAACTTTTACCTTGTTTCTGCTAAATGTGGTTTAGCAATTACATTTAAATAAAACCTTATTATTTTATGATCACTCTTACCCAAATTTTCTTCAATTGTAATATTATTTAAAGATTATATTCATTTTCTCTGAAAAAATTTCAGAAAATTACAGATTTTGTATAATAAAAGTTTGAAAAAAGTACAAAAATTTTTGAATTTTTTTTTTTTCCGATTCACAATAGTGATTCAACAGGTTTACCTAGGTTAGAGTAAAGTTTGAAATAATGTAAGATATAAAATTATCAATATAACCTGAATTTATACATGTCATTGCTATTTTATTGCTGTGTATCAAACTTGTATCATTTAGCTACATTATTTCAAAATTATTTTGTTTATACTTTCAGTTACTATGACTAAAAAACCAGCTTCAGCATTAAGGGAGTACTTTACAATGTTTCAGGATAGGCTCGAAATAGCTAAATGTAGCATTTGCAGTCAGGAAATTAGAAGGGATCTCCGGGTGCCCCAAGTAAAAAATTTTCAACCAAATCTTTAAGGGAACATCTAAAATCAAAACACAAAGATGAACATTCACTAGCAGAAGAGGAGCGGTCAAAAGAAAAAGAAAATATTGAAAAAAAAACAAGAAGAAAAATTTTAATTTTCTTATATTTTGTTTGATTTAATCCATCATTAATAAGTATAATTTGGCATTTTAACCCTGGCAGGCAAACCCCAATTTTCCCTGATTTTTAGGTGGGACCCCGGTTGGTCCATCCAACCCATCTTTTATATATATATATATATATATATATATATATATATATATATATATATATATATATATATATATATATATATATATATATATATATATATATATATATATATATATATATATATATATATATATATATATATATATATATATAACTATTAACATGATTAATTAATGCTGAAAATTGCCTGCACTAAGCAAACTGAGTAAATCAATAAATAAGAAATATTATAATTGGTTCAAAAAAAAAAAAAAAAAAACAAAACAAAAAAAATAAAAAATTCAATCAATTTATTCAAGTAAACATTTGCATTTTCTTTCAACCTATTTAAAAAAAAAAAAAAAAAAAAGAATTTAAAAATGGTTGGTTGTGTCATGTCTGCACTCTTCTTATTGTCATAATATCTGCAGTAAGGACTCATTGCTTTGTCAATATTCCAATTGTGGTGAATGATCAGGCTCCTTTTAAATTCATGATCAGCATTGAGTAAGGTTTCTTTTGCACTTTCTATGTGATGGAAGACTTGATTGAGTTCTTTAGTTGTCTGTTCTTTAATTGGTTCATCTGATTGCTCATATTCGTTATCTTCTGCTTCAAATGGACACTGTTCATATAATTGAAGTAGATCATTGAAGCAAGTAATTCTTGTATATTTGCACAATCTACTTCATCAATGCCATGACCCTTTACTACAAAGTTATTTCATCAATAATTGTCAGTTTGTTTCTTAAAACCCATAAATTAAATTTCACAGTAAGGTAGGACATGCTACAAACAGATTGCATGATTGATTCAGTAATTTCTTCTTATGAAATCTGAATATTTTCAATTGCTTGTTGTACAATGTATTTTAATAATTTGCAGATTAGTTTCGATTTTTCAAGTTGTGTTAATTAGAAAATATAGCATGTTAAGTCAGGAAGGGTAACATTTATTTGAATCATACTAATTGCAGATCGCTGACATCGAAGTTGTGTTAAGCAGGGTTTTCTTATATATATATATATATATATATATATATAATATATATATATATATATATATATATATATATATATATATATATATATATATATATATATATATATATATATATATATATATATATATATTTTATTTATTATGAACATCCCTCACATATGAATATTAGTTTGTAGTTTAAAGTATATTTTTTTGGAAATTAAAAATTAAGAAATAAAACATGGGACTAAGTACTGTACTATGCAATTACTAAAAGATTTAACTTTTCAGACACTTTAAATGCTGTAGATATTAAAATTAATTAATAATTTTGCAGTCAAACAAATTAAATATATATACTTCATCTATCAATTTTGTGCACGTGATCTTTGCAAATCATCAAATTTACAAATGGTAAGTAGTATTTTGTTACAGAGTCAGGTAAAGATTTTTATGGTTGTAGATAATTTAAGGTGTCGGCTTCAATTTTTATTAAATTTGAAGCACAATTTCTAAAAATGTATTGCAATGAAGTTTAACAAGAAAAAAGTATTATAAATATATTTTAACATTAAGCTAATGGCAGACAGTTTTTCAAGATTGAGACAGCAAGAGTATGGTGGTGAAAAGCCTAAAACTGTGTAAACTAAATGGTAATTATATAGTGTTTATTCGTTATCATGAATTTCTATTAAACTTAAGAGGAAAAATTAGAGAGGTGTTCTTTTATGAAATTATTTTTTTATATATATACAGTATGATACTCAGCAGAGTTGACAATCTTGAGTATTAATTATTCTTTAAAAGGAATGTAATATACCTTATAATTATTTTAATTATAATTATTGTATATTTTTAATCTGTGTTTATATAACTGCAAGTTATGGTGGTGTCCCATCCTTAGTCAGATTAGCAAATTTAGGATTTGCATGAGAGAATATTGCGGGAGTTTGATATATCATACGTTAGTTTTCAAGGTGTAAATTAAGTAGTCCTATATGGGTTAACTACCATTCCACATCATCTTGGCTGGTTAAGGTGGATTTACTTTCCATTCAAAAAAATCACTTTTGTTATCTGATATTACCCAACTTGATTAGAAGATAAACAATGCTTGCTAATCTGTGTAATAAAATAAGAATAAGTGTTTGTGAATTTTAAGAATTTAATACTTATTTAATACTTCTGCAATACTGCTGTTTTATTATTATTGTTACATTTTATTTTATTTTTTGGAAAATTATGCAAAAGTATGTTTTTGCTTTATTCTAGAAAAATTGTTCATTGTTAACTCAATGTTTTATTTATAAAACTTTTCCTCTTTAAACTCCAATATAGTGCATTTAGAGCTTTATAAATGAATTTTATAGAGACAGACAGTGATACCCTAATAATAAACTATTAGTTGCTTTTATAAATTTCTTCTATAAGAACTATGTAAAACACTTCATACAATTTTGAAAGAAATTAGTAAATTTAATTTTGCAGACATAAGCTACATCATGAGATTCTAATGGCCAACATGTATATTAGAATTGAAATGTAGGAATATAAGAAAAACAGGACAGTAAAAAGCCACATGGGCATTTTAAGACTGTGCCAGTCATCTTAAAGTAAATAATTTGTCAGCCTAATGGGCCATGAAACATTCACAATACCTATAAATAAACCCATTTACAACCAAAATTGATCACACCCAAAGGTTTGTCAAAAGTGTAAACTACAGTGAATAAAAAATATATAGTGTTAGTCATTTGATAAGGCTATTGTCATTTTAGCACATGCAGTTTAAATTAAATATTTAACTAAATACCCACCAATTAGAATTAGTTATATCCAGCCATCCATCACCAGTGCCTCAAAGAATTGTCAAAGGCTGAAGTACCAACCTACCAATTAGGCTTAGTCACAATACACTTTATGATAGTCAGACCATCCATATACCTGTTCAATCCTTAAATGTTGCAAGTGAATCATAATCAACAATTTCTGTGTCAAACTATTTAAAAAAATTAACAACTCTGTTACTGAATGAATGTTTTTCTTTTTAACTTTGTCATGCCTCCTGGTCTCCCTTTCATGGTCTACTGTAAAGAATTTGTTGATCTTAATATTTTGTAAACTAAGTTCATAACACCTCTAAGAAATTGCCTTTCAACAGAAAATATTCCTAATTCCTTCATCCTTTCCTCATTAGCTCTTTCTGTCAAAAACAGAAATCATCCTTGTTGCTCTACATTGCACTTTTTTTCAGCATATTTGTCTTTTCTTAAATGGGACCCAAAAGTGCACAATACTCCAATACTGGTTTAACATAACTATTTATAATTTATTTATAACATTCATACTCGTGTAAATAACATTGCAATTTTTTATATGTAACATCAAATTAGCTGTATTCTTTGATTTTAAACACTGATTAACCACTTGTAGATTACTTCTAATAATTGCACTCAAATCTTATCCTAGATCTTCAAACTCGAGCCAATTTTTATCCTAGTTAAATCTTTCATTTCTGTAGTCTACATGAAGAACCTTATATTTTTTATTATTAAAATTCATTTGCCACTTATCTTCCCATCCAAGAAGTTTATCTAGATCACTCTGAAACTTAAAATATCCATTACTATTCTTTACATTACTATAGATTTATCATTATTTGCGAATTTTAAGAGCAAAGTCAAAATCAAATAACATTTAGAGTTAAAAATAAATGGGAACCGAGCGTAAAAAGAGAGAGAATTTGAAACTATGAAACATAAGTTTTTCGTATTATAATTATATGCTTTTTTTATATTCTTTAATTCTGTATAATTGTATTTCAGGCTCACACAATTCTGTTAGTGCAACCAGGTCCTAAACCAGAAACGAGAACCTTCTCAGATTATGAATCTGTTAATGAATGTATGGAAGGTAAGGATTGCAAATCTTGTAAGATAAATCTTAATAATTGCAAGTAATTCTTTTCAAAATGCTTATGTAATAAAATTTTTCTTATTTTCTTTTTGAAAAAAAAAAAACAAAAAAACAAAATAGGTGTTTGCAAAATATACGAAGAACATTTAAAGAGAATGAATCCAAATACTCCAAGTATCACTTACGACATTTCACAATTATTCGACTTTATTGACCAGCTTGCCGATCTCTCATGCTTAGTGTAAGTTTTATCTTTCAAACACTAATTCAGTCTCATAATATTCTATAAAATTATCACAATTTATTTTTATATCTAGAGTTTTTATTTAAAAATTGTTTCCTTTCATTTTTTTTTAAAATTCTTTGATCCAAACATTTCAAATTGTTACGCACAGAGGGGTGCGAAGCCAAAGTTGTTTAGGTTAAGCTGGAGCGAAACATTTTAAAAAGTAACAAATTTTGTGGTTCCATTCTCCCGAATATTCACATTAATATTACGGTAACTTTCACGATCATATTTTTATTTTTTTCCCTTTTTCGGAGTTTGATTAGAAAAATATCTTGTAACAGGGTTGGAAAATGAAGGAGAGCTTTTGTGGGAAAAGATTTTTACTTGTGTGATAAAATTAGAAAGTTGACCTATAGGAGAAAATTATTAAAAGGGAAAATAGAGAGTTGTAATGAATTATTAAAGTTTTGGGAGGAGGAAAATTATGTACAGAGTAACACGAAAAGAGAGAGAATGTCAGTATGATTAAGTTTTGAAATGATAGTAAAAAATGGGTAATATGTAAGAAAAGGCCTACAATGTAAGTAAAAAAAAAAAACAAGAATAGTAGTGTAAATCGTAATAAAAGATGATAGATAAAGAGTGAAATGTAATGACCAGTTTTCAGACTTCAAGTTTACTTGCCATAGATTAGATTATTAATTTATACATGAAGAATGCAACCAATAGCCATAGTTTAATATAATTTATTACCACAGTTCAGACTATTAGTCAATAAAAAAAAAAAAAAAAAAAAAAAAGAGATACGAAATTTTTACATCCCTTTTTGTATTAATTCTCATTTTATTTACCACTTTTCAGATATCAGAAAAGTACAAATACTTACGCTCCATACAACAAGGACTGGATAAAAGAAAAAATTTATATTCTGCTTAGGAGGCAAGCAGCAAAAGGAAATTAAAATAAACAAAAAAATTCCATGCTATTTTCTTAAGTCATTATTATTTAGGTTAGAAAAAACAAAAAAAAAAAAACAATGATAAATAACTTTGTATTCCTTTCAATTTTTAATAAAAAGTATTATTATTAGATTGACGTGTAATAATAAGTAAGATTATGTAGGATTCACCTTCGTATTAATGTACAGTGCTCCTTCCTATGTATGTTACATCTTTATTATTTAAATGCCAAAAATTAAAAACCCAAAGTTTTATCTATTATGAAAATCCTCCACATTTTTAATTGTACTGACAATTTCATTTATTAACTTAACTAAATGTGAACATTGTTGGAGATCTGTAGTGGTGCGAAGTTTGTTCGATACCCATGATAACTTGCTTATTAAAATTTTTAAAGTATCCTCTATTTCTTTCAAATTACTAGAAGCTAAACAAAGGTTAGATTCCTGGGTAACATTTTGGGTTGGTTTATCAATTGGGCAAGAGGAAGATGGATTTAATAATATGGCTCGACTAGGTTCCTCTTCGACAACAGATTCTATTACTGAAGGTGTTTGAGCACACTGTGGCGACGAGGAAGAAGGGGCTGTATAATCGATGATCTCGTAACTCACAGCTGGTACTTCAAAACGAGCAGCCAAAGGTCCACTTGTATTTCTGTGTTGACTTTCTTCCACGGTCCTCCTAGCAGCATGTTCACTCACAGCTAAATTTAAAACAATAGAAAATTAGTATATGAATAAAACTTAATTTCTGAACATGTAGTTTTTATTCTAAGTAACTTTAATGTAATCTTGAATAAAGAAATAGCTTTATAAAATAAACATAACAAAAAGAGAAGTCATTTTTGGAAAACAAATTATGTACTAAAGGAAAATCAATATGTAACGAGTGAAGACATTGCAAAGCAAATCAGCTAAAGCTTAAAACTAGTCTCATTAATACTAGTTGGTAATCTCAATTTTTGGATTGGACAGTGTAGTAAGGTATTATTAGTATTAGTTTGTTTAATTTGGCTTTAAAGAAAATTATTTGATAAAAGAATCCTAATAAGGTCTACTGAACGTTTCAGGCTAAAAGAATGTGCAGGACACGGGTAAATTCTGTAGTAGTATTCAACATGCATGTGACAAAAAAAAAAAAATTCTAAAATTTTTCAATTTAAAAATGAATAAAATTCTAAAGTCCAGAAAGAAATTGATTGGGGTAAAGCAAAAAAAAAAGGCAGAAACGAAAACTGCTTTATACAATGCAAAGTAAAATAGGCACACATTTTAATTGGAAGCATCAATCCTTATATCTACTTGAAAATAACTATTTTCAACTTTTTTTTCCTAAGTAATTTGCAAATTTTGTTTTCTTTGAAGGAAAAAATATTTGGCATCGTCTGGAAAGACTTCTCAAAACAATAAATCAAGTGCTACTAACATTTGCAAATGCATTGAAAAGATTATTTCTATATATTTCATTTACTTGAAAATAACTTTTTTAAGTCAACCAAAACTTTTCACGTTTACAAATATTTGACTTTCGAAGCTATCTCTACTTCTCTAACAATCCCTGTACATAGTCAAGGAATTTGTACTATACTTTTTAATTTTTAGAATCCTATAATTATTATTTCTCTCTAAATAATTATTCTAATCTGCCAAACCCTGATATTCGTAATAAAGTTTCAATGCATCACCAAAGCCATAATAAGTATCCATATGTGAAAAAGCGAAGATTTTGCAGAACATATGTAAACTGTCTAGGTCAGATGATAGGATTCATTACACTTGTAAATATAGGGTGGCAAAAAATCTAACAACAAAAATATGGCAAATACAACATGGTCTTATTTCTACAATATTGTAAAGCATACAATGTTATTGTTTCCAAAATGCCCTGCTTGCTATTTCGTATTTCTGGTTCCTTCCTTAAAAATCTCCTACTTTATCTTTCTTTGTTTCCATTTTTCTTCAAAATTTTTAAATTTTTTATTTTAACATCTATCCATAACTATCAACAAATGACTAATTTTATATTTTTACTCGATATTCCTCTGTCGCTTACATAAAAATTTGAGATTAACAGGTCTCTCAAATGCTTTACAGTTGTAATGCTGAAGTACTGGCAAGTACTTTTACAGCAAAATAACAACCATTCTCAAAAAACTGCCAAGTGACATGCTCCTGCTGGCTGTAAAAAATAGAACACAAAGGAACAGACTGTAACGTTTTCCTCTGCTAGTAATTGACATATCTTGGAAAGAACCAATATAAATAAGTTCATACTATAGAGTTAAAAAATTTTTTTTTTTGCTTTTGGATGACATTAAAAGAGAAACAAAAAATAATTAATTAGATGCACGTATTCTATCTTTAAGCTGATAGTACATTAGCTAAATTTATGTACGAAATTATATATATATATATATATATATATATATATATATATATATATATATATATATATATATATATATATATATATATATATATATATATATATATATATATATATATATATATATATATATATATATATATATATATATTAGAAAATTTGAAAGAAGCATGAAAAGCATGGTTAATAAGTTTTGTAAGGAGAAAGCATAAACAATGAATAATTAATGACAGGTTCAGTGAGCGGAACTACGCTAAATATTTGAATATCTATTATCATATTATTAGCACTTACCCGGATTATCTTTTTTGGTATCTGCATCCACTTCCATACAGCCTATGCAATACTTTTGGCTCTGCCTATCTTCAAGTAATATACACTGTTCAGGGAAGAAAAAAAATTAGAAATATAAAATTTAAGTAACACGGATACATTGACAGTAATTCCCTGTCTACAACTAAAAATAAAATTAGGCAATATTCAAATTCATTAAAATGAAACTAAGCAATGACCATCATTCCCCACATTCACCTTTACACTAAATCAAATAAAGACCACAGAGAAAAATCTTTTTTTTTTCTTTTCTTTTACAGGAGAGCAATGTAAATTTTGGATTTGTAATTTTATTTGCCTGTAAATCTATTATTAGAAGGCTTATATCTTTGGATGGAGAGGTTGCTCCCCATTTCAATTAAGTCATATTAAAGTATTCCATTTTAGCCACCAGATGAAATCAAAATCAGAATATTTAAGAACAAAATGCTCAATGTTTTTTTTTCCTGTGGTCTTCAACTGGGGTCATATGACCAAATTAAAAACTAAATAATCATACCCAATTTTATGGAATAAAAAACGAAATAAAGTCCTAAAATAAGGGCAACTTCAAACCGATACATGACATTTAAAATGTGTAACTTGTAAGAAGAAGAATGCCGGTTAAGTCTGGGGTAAGAAATGTGGAAAGTGGAAGAGAATTAACAAGAGGAGGAAGTATGTGAAAAGAGAGTTAGAGAGTCCTGTTCATTGTAATAAAGATGATATAAAAAGCTAGACTGAAGTAACAATTTGAAGGTTTGAAAGAGATTGAAGAAAAATCTTAAAACTAAATTCCTTCAAGAAGATACACTGTACCTTTATATATATGAAATCACTTAGGATGAAAACCATACTCCATACAAAGACAAGCGCGACACCTATACACAATGTAAGCAACTGAAGAGGAGTAAAGAAATTCACACAAAGCATCTGAACTCTTAGAAATCTCTTTACTGTGAGAAACAACGTCTATTTCAAAAAGAAATAAATAAAAAATAAAAAAATATTAAGGCCAGACAAAAGTTTGAGTTACGAGTTTTCGAAGAAGTTGAAGTTTTGTGGGAGATTTTCAACGACCCAATTAGAAATACAAATAATCAGAACATATTTACTCAAAGGCCACCATCCTGTCATTTGTCCATTTACTGCTATTTAGACCAATTTGCGTAATGAAGGGATAACAAAGCAGGGTCATTAGCATAACAGTGATACATGAAGTGACAAATCTGATGGTCATTAATAAAAATTAAAGGGAGAATAGGAATAGAAGAGAAGCTTTAGGAACATCTCTTTTCATAAATTAACGGTTCAAAAGTCCGAGATAAGGGAAAAATCAAGAGTCGGGCGTTACCTATGGAAACCATACTGACAATCAAGATAATATTAAAAGAGGTTTATAAAATCATAAGGTTTGGACGGATTCAAAAACTTTAGAAGAAACTATGATTAAAGAAATAAGATAAGTTGGTGATTTAAAGATGCAGACAGATTCAGCACAGATTGAGTGAATGGACGCTTCCAAGGGAAACGGAAAAGTCAAAGTTGATAGATCAAAGTGAAACAATTTGCCATGATAGATTAAAATCTCTGAAACACAAGTTTTGAGAACTACAGGAATATCAGAACCCAAAGTCTTCTTAGTATTTTGTTCAGAAAGAGTAGATTTCATTTCTTAAAAGAAATTACGATATTAATCATGAAAAGAGAAGTGAAAAAGAAGGAATAGCACTGGAAACATCTAAAGACAAGTAGAGGCAAAGATTTTATTGAATAAATCAGTTGTAGAAGGTAGACAATGTGGAACTGTCAGAAGAAACTAAGAAAGATCAAGAAAAAGAAGCAAATTTAAAGTTAACAATTTTAGTACAGTGCCATAGAGATTGAGGACATGATTATTCACGAATATAATTTTGGTATAATTTAGAGATGAAATATAAGCATCAAGAGTTTAAAAGAAAGTAATTGTTAAAGGTAGAATTACTTCGACAAACAATAAGAATGAACGTCAGAGTTTAAGCAAGGCTTGCATCAATTAATGACCTCTACCTGTAGAAGCAGTAATTACTCCAAATGATGTCAAATAGGTACACCTAAAAGTTCAACAACTTTGCATCACTAAAATGACAAAAATACCTTCTTCTCGAAGACTTTTGTTAGAGCAACTCAGGGAAGGAAAAAGTTTAGTAGGGTAAGGCAAAAGGTTAAAATTTGGAAAACGTTCAGTAGATTCAGGAATATAAGTTGAGAAGGAGTTACACAAACTAGTCATGGTTGTTATGGTTTGAGAATTGATAAGTGAGTTCACCAGCCATATCTTCAGAACTAAAGATAAATCACTAATGATGAACATTGAAATCATTCAGAATAACGATAATAGAGAAAGATGAGAATATGTGCTCAATTTTGAAATTTTGACTTCGGATAGTTAGTAAAGTGATGAGATAAACAAACAGTACAGTAGATGATGGGAAATTTTTAGATAAAATTCGACCTCTCAGGGTTCTCCAAGGCTACTTAATTTACGACCATTACTAAATATTAAAAGAAATAAGGTGCTTGTGTGATTGTGTTTGTGGTGGTGTCGTATATTATTGTAAATATAACTTAGGTTTACATAAAATGTAATTAGAATTAAGATACTAATAAGCAACTCAATTACGATCACAGAGCCCTCTATGTTACTAAGCAAGCTTGAGTACACGCTAGGAAGGAAGTTCCTCGCTATGTATCTCTTTTGGATTGGTGTTCCTACTGACGACACGTACTGCTGTAACTCTCGTGAATCCTTATCTCAGATATTCCCGCTTCTCTTTAACAAACTACTACCCTTATAAATAAGTGCTCTTTTGTATATCAATATTACTAACTATACTTGTAATAAAACTGTGCGTACCTACATTTAGTTATTATTCACATTATTAACTTTACAAAGCAACAAACAAAGATTGCTTTATATTTATGTAATGATGGTATGTGAAGAGCGTATACTAGAAATGCCTGTAATCACTCCTAGTGTGAGGTCATAAATATGGTGGAGGTACCTCATCTGTCTCAGTAAAGAGTGAAAGGGGTGAACCACTGTTCACAGAGGTGTAAAGGAATGCTATTTGGAGGTTTTCTATTACTTGAATAACCCTTCAAAATATATATATATATATATATATATATATATATATATATATATATATATATATATATATATATATATATATATATATATATATATATATATATATATATATATATATATATATATATATATATATAGGGATGGAGTGAAGTATCGGTATCGGCAAGTATCAGCATATTTCCCGATACTGTATCGGTATCGGTATCGACCTTTTCAGTATCGGTATCGGCAAAATTTTTGGATGAGTAAAGTATCGGTATCGGTAGTAGTATCGGCAAGTATCGGCATATTTTTAGGTATCGGTATCGGGTAATTTTTTAGGTATCGGTATCGCTAATTTATATATATATATATATATATATATATATATATATATATATATATATATATATATATATATATATATATATATATATATATATATATATATATATATATATATATATATGGCCTGCTTTTTGTTCAGGGTGAGAATATCCTACTTTCCTTATGAATTTCTAATACCCCAAATTAATAAGTGCATGTAACAAATAATTTTTACTTACATCACAAAGTTGGCAGGTTATGGCGAGCATTTTATATCCTTTGAGTAAATATTGACCCATCAATGAAGAGATTTTATTGTTCCTTTCTCTTCTTGCTTCAATCACTTTCTGCTCTGCTTCAGTTGGAGGTGTCCAACTTTCATCATCAAATTCGTCATTATCACTTCTATGTCCATTAACATTCATTTTTCTAATTTATAAAAGCTAAATAATAATGTTTATGTAAATAAGCCTGTGAAAAATCAGAATAAAATTAATGGTTATCAATTTTACTCACAAAAAATTAGATTCTAAATTTAAGATCTTATGCTGTAATATGTTTTTGTGTATACTTTCTAGGTATGAGTTTATAAGATAAAGTTATATGAGGCAAAATTAAAACACATGATAGCTACTCTAACTTTTCAAAATGATATTTATGTTTACAGTTCAAAAAAATTATTTTGTTTGAATTCAAAAACATTTCAAATATTAAAAATTTTTAATAAAAGGGAACTAGGCTTAGGGAGAGCACAAATGAGAACAGAAATAATTAGAAATTGAATGGAAAAGTTGGTTTAGCCCTTCTTACAATTGATATTTCATTTATAAACCAACTTCAACTACTTCAAACATATTAATTAATGCATAATAATAAATCTTATTCTTTTTTGCTTGTTTAACATATTGGAATATGAAATCCTTACTGTTATTTTACAATAAAATGTAAATATTTATACTCCAAATTTAAAACACTCTAATTTTCAATTTAATATTTACTGTACTTAACTGTAGAATAGGCTCTGTAGAGGATCAGACTGAACACTGATTATATCTATTATACATCAAACATACATTACATGGCCAACAAGCATACAATAAACATACAGTACTACTCCCAAATAGACAATAAAACTGTCTAAGTGACCACCAACAAAATCTTGTTACCACAAAAATAAAACTCAAGCCATGAGGAGTTATAACCTATTCAGGTGTTCAGTGATCCTAAGATATCAAAGCAGTTATTGATGCACCCTTAATCAAAACATAGAAAGTACATTACATCAACTTTACCCAGAACTTAAAGGGCTAAAGAGGGAACCCCCACCTTAAACAGAGATAAGATAAAAATCAAACGTCCTCTCCTCCCTGTCCACGGCATAATACCCACATCAAAGGAAAATGAACTCAATACTCATTTCAGCATGGCAGGATGGACAAAGGGGCGTGTCAAAAAGACCAACCAATAGAGGTTCCTATTAAGACCTATATGTCCAAGTTCTCAGTCTTGTGATGGTTAAAATAGAAGAATCAACTAAAGCATTTTCCAGATAATGTCCCAGGGGCTGAGTAGTAAGGAAAGCATTTAGATCCTCCTTTCAAACTATATCCATATTGGTTTGCTATTTACTATTTAATTTTAAATGATGCTAATGTAGGATGGAACCCAGTACCTCACCATGTTTTGGAGATATACCATAAATGATATAAGGAATACTGATGAACCCTCCTATAGTTACTGAGTAGCTGGTTAAATATAATTCAAAGGGCAGCACTAGAATCAGAATATATTGAGGAAGGAGATGGGTTACCACAAATTGCAATCTCTGAAGGCAGTATATAATTATAAGGCAACAGAGTGCTAATTCTGACTCCTGAAAGGTCTGAGAAAAACTGTTGTTGCAGCAGAATACAAGAAACCCTGATACACATCAATGATATATAATAGTATCTATGGCTTACATTAATTCCTTTTTGATATTTCATTAAAAAAAAAAAAAAAATCTTAGCTGATGCTTAATATTACTGGTAAATGTTAAGTTGTCTGACCATTAAATATATGGAAATATTGATATATTGAAACCTACCTATACATCAATGCAAATTTTTTTACATTTATATTATTATTGTTTAGATTCCATTTCATTTATACCTATTAATATTATTATTATTATTTAGTTTTTTAGCATACATAGTTTGATTTATCATAACTTGAATGATTGACGTTACCATGAAACAAGCCTAACCACTAGATGGGTTGATGCAGTGGGATACAGGCCTAATGGATAGATGGATTGAAGTTGCCTTGGAATACATGCCTACTGCTATAATTATACTATATATATATATATATATATATAATATATATATATATATATATATATATATATATATATATATATATATATATATAATATATATAGTTAAACCAATCAATGATTGTAGTCCTACTAACACCAACACAATTCAACACCACCTGGTTCACTGTTAAATTTTGCACAAAAAAAATACATTATATATACTACATATTCTTGAGACAAATGCATATCCAAAACCAATAGTTTTTTTGAGAAATCTCATCTTAAACCCATAATTTTTTTTGTTGCAGTAAAAAAAATTTATCATTTATTTTTGATATATCATTTTTTTTTACACTTGTCCCATTCTTTTTCGATAACTACTAATTTAAAATATTCCAAAAAATGCTAGGATTTAATTTGATAGTAGGAAAATTGATTTTTTTTGACCCATCCTAATTAGTGGTAAAAAAAAAAAATTTACCAATACTCATGAGTTGTGGGAACTATTTTTTTTTTATTACATATTTAGTTTTCATTTTTCCATCTACCATTCTTCATTAAGATCTTAAATGATTTGCATTGAATTTGTATTTCATAGATGTGTTAGATATTAAATATTTTTTTCTCTACATCTCGTAATTTAGAATTTGTAAGAAATGACAAGACCTGATTTTGACAAAATATCTTGATAAATTTGTTTTTTGAGGGGCCATATCTTCTGAACGGAAGCTTGTAGAATCCTGAGATGTTCATATTCTGGCTCAGCATGACGAAATCTATTTGCATTGGTGATTTAAGTGATATTTAAGGTTTAACTTGCATGGCACCAGTTGTATACTTGAAAAGCTAAAAAAAAAAATTAAAAAATTCAGGATAGAGAATTCTGAATCTGGAGTCCCTTTCCCTCTATGATGTGCTGTTAGAGTTATAAGCCATTAAAGGGACCCCAGAAACGTGTCAAATTTAACCAATGACACAACGTGTCATATGATAAGCCAATTGTGCCATATACGCGTCCGTGTGCCAGAATGGAAAATTTGGCTTTCCCTGTTCTGTACTACTTATTTAAACCGAACTTTAGCAGTTAGAGAATCAGATAATATATAATTTGATGATCCACGGAACGTAATATACTAGTTTAAAATTTCAAACGTCTAACTTTTACGTTTTTTAAAAAAGAAATTAAAGTTTCAATGAGCAGTATCGGCGATAAAGTCCACACAGACCATGCGCGCGAGAGGGCCCCAAATTTTTGGGACACATGACAGACACCCGGTAATAATTCGATCTGGCACGAACCTCTCTATTTTACACTATATTGAAAATATTAGGTCAAAATATGTTTAAATACATCCTACACATAATTTTCTTTCACGGAAGAGTAATATAAATACATAATAAAAAGAAAAACTATTAAAAAAAAGGAAAATACTCATATTTTCACTCCGAATATCATATTTTCACTCCGAATGGCGAAGGAAGTGCCCTTCGGCTTCGGGCTTCGCCTGGCTGGCCTTCGTTTGTACAAAAATAGGAAAATCAATTGAATACCAGGTTGCCATCAAAGTACCGTGTTGCCAAATTTGTCCGACTGAAATACAAACTTCGATACATAGAAATATCGATATATCATAACATCGATATATCAATGCAAAAATTTTGACATTTGTATTATTATTTAGCTTTCATTTCACTTACGCCTATTATTATTTTTATTATTATTATTATTATTATTATTATTATTATTATTATTATTATTATTATTATTATTTAATTTTCTAGCGTACTTATTTCGACTTATCATAACCTGAACGACCGAAGTTTGCCATGTGAAACAGGCCTACTGCCGTATTGCACCAATATATATATATATATATATATATATATATATATATATATATATATATATATATATATATATATATATATATATATATATATATATATATATATATATATATATATATATATATATATATATATATATATATATATATATATATATATATATATATATATATATATATATATATATATATATATATATATATATATATATATATATATATATATATATATATATATATATATATATATATATATATATATATATATATATATATATATATATATATATATATATATATATATATATATATATATATATATATATATATATATATATATATATATAGATGTTATATGGCAGTAACCTTTATCTTACGGCAACGTTCCATCAATCAGTTAGTCCTGTATCACATGGCAAACTTCGGTCGTTCAGGTTATGATAAATCGAACTAAGTACGCTAGAAAACTAAATAATAATAATAATAATAATAATAATAATAATAATAATAATAATAATAATTTTAAATACTCGGCACCATATCCTGCATGATGCAGGGTGGTGTCGGCTGCAGAAAATATTCCTATTCCTGCAACCATACATGGGAAGGGAGAAATACTGGTAAAGAGGGTTCCCATCCTCTAGAAACATAAGAATTATGTTTTTACTATTATCTATACATACACACACAATGTTTATTATTATTTATAAATAATATTATATTTGAAATAATTCCGCGATTTGAACCAACGAACTCTTGAACAACATTAATATAAGTCCAACACAACCATTCATTGTTCCACACCAATATATAATAATAATAATAATAATAATAATAATAATAATAATAATAATAATAATAATAATAATAATAATAATAATAATAATAATAATAATAATAATAATAATAATAATAATAATAATAATAATAATAATAATAATAATAATAATAATAATAATAATAATAATAATAATAATAATAATAATAATAATAATAATAGGCATAAATGAAATGAAACTTAGATAATAATAATACAAATGTCAAAAATTTGCATTGATATATCGATGTTTCCTTATATTGATATTATTTTCGATCTGCAGCTCTCATTGTGGTTGGGTGTCTTTACTCGCTCTGAAATCGTAATGGCATAAAATGCATTTTATTTTGAAGGACGGCATATTTTCTCGGCTGTGAGGTCCACTCTCAAAAACAAAAACGAAAATTCATTTTCGTATTAAGAAAAAATACATGAACCCGCGTATTACCAAATAATTATAGGCTAGTTTTTAGCTTGAAGTGATTCTATTTCTGTGTTGATTAATTTATTGCACGTGCTGATATCCCAGTTGATGAAGAGCACGAAAAAGGATTCAAGTAAGTAACTATAGGCTAGTACCGTGGGTAAGCCTAATCCTCAACATTTTACTTGATGCATTCAGCCTATTTTTTATATTTTTGATTTCTTGTAAAATTGGTTTATTCTGGTTAAAATTTTTTGATTTTTGATTAAATTCAAATATTTAAATTGGATGTACACTAGTTGGAAGTAGGCCTATCCATTTTTCAAATTAGGTTTTTAATAACTTAAGATATACGGTGGGATTGATGGTGGGTATGAATAAAAATAGATGTGCTTTACAATATGGGCCTATTAATATAAATGGAGACATTACTAGAAATCAAGATGGAAAGGATACATATAAGGACATGTTTAGTATGAAATGTTTTTACACAAATGCTCAGAGCCTTAGAAACAAAAAAGATGAGTTGACTAGTTATATTATAGAGGAGAATCTTAACATTATTTGCATTACAGAAGCATGGGTTAATGAGGCAATTTATGTAGATTCCCTACAGGAATATGAAATAGAAGGATACTCATTTTGAAGGAATGGTGGAGTTGTAGCACTCTTATGTTAAAAGCAATATCGAATCGGTGCTAATAGCTGACATTAAAACAAACCAGGATGTGGAATCTCTGTGGGTAGATATTCTTATGTATAATAAATCATACAGGATAGGAGCATTTTATAGAGCTCCTGATCAGAGTCAAGTATTAGATGAAGAAATGGTGAAGGAAATCAAGGTAGCGTGTGAAAATAATGTAAAAGGGATAGTCATTATGGGTGATTTTAATTTTCCAGACATTGAGTGGAATAATGTGAGTAGTATAGTTAATAGAAGTTCAGTATTTGTAAATTGTATTCTATACAACTTTTTGAGTCAGATGGTCCAAGAACCGACAAGGCATGCAGCATTGTTAGATTTAATATTAACAAATGATGAAAATATGATGAATGATATTGAAGTTGGAGAGACTTTAGGAGCTAGTGATCATTATATTATTAGATTTAACTGGAATATGAGGTCTGGGCCCAAATTGCAAGTCAATAGGGAAAAGATACTAGATTTCAGAAATGGAGATTTTAGCAAATTCTGAGAAATGCTTGATGAAATTGACTGGGATAAGGAGTTTAACAGTAAAAATTGTTTCATCATGTGGGAATACTTCAAGCAAATATTAGCTACCATTCAGTCTGTGTGTTTTAAAGATAAATCCATTAGGGACTTAGGGTGGCAAATAGAAAACCTAATTGGTGGAGTAGAGAGATAAAAGAGAAAATCAGTGAAAAGCGTAGATGTTTTAAAACATTCAAAGGTACGAGCAGGGGGGAAGATTTAGAACATTATAAGAGAATTAGGAATGAACTTAACCAGTCAATAAGGAGAGCCAAGAGAATGGTAGAAATTAATTTGGCAAGGAACAGTAATAAAGACCTGAAAAAGTTTTTTAGTTTTTATAAATTTAAAAGCAAGGATAAGAAAATTGGTCCAATTAAAATTGATGGGAATTTAGTAAGTTCAGATAAGGAATTGGTTAATATTTTCAATGCTTATTTTGCATCAGTGTTTACTGAGGAAAGATTGGATAGCAGTTTAGAGATTAATAGCTCTAGTATACATGTAGTGAAAAGGTGTACAGCATTTCAAATTAAGTTAAATGAAATTGCATCTTTATTAGAACATATTGACCCAAATAAGGCAGCGGGTCCGGATGGTGTGTATGGTAGAATTCTAAAAGAGGGGAGTAGCAGTATTGCAAAGGCACTATATTTGATTTTTAAGCTATCTATTGCTTTTGTAGAGGTACCTGAGGACTGGAAAGCAGCATATGTGGTGCCCATTTTTAAAAAAGGTAGTAAGGAAGATTTAGGGAACTTTAGGCCAGTTAGTTTAACATCTCTGGTTATGAAAGTTTTGGAAAAGTTACTGAAAAGTCATATAGAGAAGCATTTAGATAGCAAGATACTATATAACTCCCAGCATGGCTTTAGAAAGGGTAGATCATGTCAGACAAATCTACTAGAATTTATGGAATATATTACTGAATGTATAGACAAGGGTGATCCAGTTGATGTCATATATTTAGACTTTAGCAAAGCTTTTGATAAGGTACCCCATGGTAGGCTGATGCAAAAGTTGTCGCAGTATGGTATAGATGGAATGGTACACAATTGGATTAAAGAGTGGTTAAAGAACAGAAGGCAGTGTGTATTACTTAATGGTAATAAGTCATTATGGGAAACGGTGAAGAGTGGGGTCCCACAGGGTTCTGTGCTGGGACCACTTTTGTTTCTTATATATAAATGATTTAGACAAAGGTCTTAAATGTAAGGTTTCTAAGTTTGCTGATGATACCAAAGTGGTCATCTCAGTAAGGAATAATGATGGATGCATAAAGCTTCAAGGTGATCTAGATAGACTTCTTGGTTGGGCAGAGAGGTGGCAAATGAACATTAATAGTAAAAAATGTAAAGTTCTTCATGTAGGTTACTCAAATGAAGGATTTAATTATGAAATGAATGGGGAATGGCTTGAGACTGTGGACCAAGAAAAGGATTTAGGTGTGATTATTAGCAGTAATCTGAAGGTGTGTGATCAATGTTTGGAAGCAAGGAATAGAGATAATAAGATGTTAGGTAATAATTAATCGCAATGTAGTTTACAAGAGCAAAGCGGTTATAAGCAAGCTATATAATAGCTATGTTAGGCCAGCATTAGAGTATTGATGGATGGATGCATAAAGCTTCAAGGTGATCTAGATAGACTTCTTGGTTGGGCAGAGAGGTGGCAAATGAACTTTAATAGTAAAAAATGTAAAGTTCTTCATGTAGGTTACTCAAATGAAGGATTTAATTATGAAATGAATGGGGAATGGCTTGAGACTGTGGACCAAGAAAAGGATTTAGGTGTGATTATTAGCAGTAATCTGAAGGTGTGTGATCAATGTTTGGAAGCAAGGAATAGAGCTAATAAGATGTTAGGTAATAATTAATTGCAATGTAGTTTACAAGAGCAAAGAGGTTATAAGCAAGCTATATAATAGCTATGTTAGGCCAGCATTAGAGTATTGTGCACAGGTTTGGGCTCCTCATTTAAGAAAAGACATAAATATGCTGGAGAGAGTACAACGTTGAGCAACAAGAATGATTTCTGGCTTTGAAAATAAGAGCCATGAAGAGAGATTGAAGGAGTTAGGAATGTTCTTGGTTGAACGGAGATTTCTCAGAGGGGATATGATTCAAGTTTACAAAATATTTGCATCTGACAGTAATACAGAGATTGAAAAATACTTTATAGTGGACCGTTTAAGAGTAACTAGAGGACATGATAAGAAAATTAAAAAGATGCCATGCCATCTCGATCTAAGAAAATACTCTTTCAGTAAGAGTTGTTAATTTTTGGAATGACTTGCCACAAGAGATTGTTGACCGTGATTCTCTTGTCAAATTTAAAAGGGGGCTGGATAGATATCTATATGGGTGGTTTAGGTATTTTATAATATAACATGACTAAGCCAAATTGGTGGATAAATGTGAATTTTTAGATCAACAGGTCAACCTATGACTAAGCCTAATGGCAGTTTTTTTGTAGTGGGTGATGGTTCATTGAATATTGCATGTATAATTGGGCTTAGTTTTACTTTTATCTTTGCATGAATGAACTGATAACTGGGGATGGGATAGACCTAGTCTTTTGTGCATGCATTAGTATTGTTATTGTTATTATTTATTTGGACTGGGACAGTCTCGATAGGCCCTTGTGGCTTCTAACTGTCTCTATTTTCCTATGTTCCTATACTATTTGGTAATAGATCCAGCACATCTCTGTATTTTGACTTTATTGAAAATATAATGCTACTATGCTGAAATACATAACCAAATTACAAAATTTGGTAATTCTTTAGTACTTTGGCATGGTAACCTATTTTCATTATTTTTACACAACACAGGAAATACAATCAAAAAAATAAAATTAAAAATTTGTTCCCAGAGTTATAGAAAAAATGTTATAAGCCCAAAACTGACCCAACTATCACAAAAAAAAAAAAAAAAAAAAAAAAAAATTTCAGAAAAAAAATTTTTGAAACAAAAAACTACAACTATAACATTTCTTATTTTTGTGGGTGTGTAGGGAAGGAATGGGGATACAAATTCCTCTCTATACTTTATTCGATGCGATTCGTTGGTTTTGAGATATAGCCTCTCAAAAAAGGTCCATTTTTGACCAAATTTCAAAATTTCCGAGAGCTTGAGAGGCTGTATATCACTTCAAATAAATAGCACTTAATAATGCATTAAATAAAAGTTATAGCCCTGTTCCTTCTCTAAATATCCAAAAAATAAAAAAATTAGTAGGTAGCATTTTTTTTTTTTAAATTTATTTCTCTGGGAGGGTAGGATTTTTGCTAAAAAAAATTTGTGTTTAAAACTTTTTTCTAGATGTGATATCCAAAAATCTGTTCCCACTAATGCAAGAAATTGGTTAAGATTATTCAGTTAAATTTTCACCTCATGTGGACCAGTGGTTTGACCCCGTTATTCATTATTTTTTTTTTCAAATTTGGGTCCAAATAATTTTCAAACTGTTATAGACTCAAAAATGCTTGAAATCAACTTAGAACTATGGGGAAAAATGCACATACCCTGAAAATTTCAGCCAATCAGTCAAATAATAATAATAAATTTTTTTTCAAACAAAATATAAGAAAGTTAAGATGTTTTTCTTGTTTTTTCAATTTTTTCTCTTTCTTTTCTGTTTATTTTGACCTCTCCTTCTCTACTAGTGAATGTTCATCTTTGTGTTTTGATTTTAGATGCCCCCATAAGGATTTGGTTGAAAATTTTTTACTTGGGGCACCCGGAGATCTGCTTGTAATTTCCCAACTTCAGATGTTACATTTAGCTATTTCGAGCCTATCCTAAAACATTGTAAAGTACTCCCATACTGCTGAAGCTGATCTTTTAGCCATATTGACTGAAATTATAAACAAAATAATAATTTTGAAATAATGTAGCTAAATAATACAAGTTTGATACATATCAATAAAATAACAATAATATGCATAAATACAGGTTATATTGATGATAATTTTATATCTTACACTTTTTCAAACTTTAACTTGTGGTCTTACTTAAGTAAACCTTTTGAATCACAATTATGATTTAGAAAAAAAAAAAAAAAAATATTTAGAAATTTTTGTACTTTTTTTAAAAACTTTTATTATACAAAATCTGTAATTTTCTGAATTTTTTTTATAGAAAATGCATATAAATTTATATCTAATTTTCTTAAACTAAAATTTCAATGCTTTTGACCTCTTTACAAATTTTATGCAACCCTGCAAATTTGGGAGACCCTGGCCCTGGCAAAATTCCAGCCCCAGTCTATATATATATATATATATATATATATATATAATATATATATATATATATATATATATATATATATATATATATATATATATATATATATATATATATATATATATATATATATATATATATATTTTTTTTTTTTTATTTATTTACAGGACTTCAAATTAAAATAAAGGTTTATACAGTAAATTTAAAGATATAACTAAATGTCTTCTTTCAAGAAAACAAATACAGGAAGCTTTGCCAAGGCGAGTGCTTATGTCAGTGAACACACACAGTATTGGAAGAACTATGAAGTAACTATCTATTACATTTTAAACTCTCATATTATTAACATTTGATTTATATATATATATATATATATATATATATATATATATATATATATATATATATATATATATATATATATATATATATATATATATATATATATATATATATATATATATATATATAATAAAACTTTTTTAGTTTCCAGTGACTGTAAAAGAATTCTCAACTATCGACTATATTGATGTATGCCCTGTTGAACCTCATTACATTGCAGTTACTACAGGACCCAAGGTAATTATATATATATATATATATATATATATATATATATATATATATATATATATATATATATATATATATATATATATATATATATATATATATATATATATATATGTGTGTTTTCTACCCATCTTTGAATCCCTGTTAGTCAGTTCGTTAGCTATGACAAATGGGTATCTTAGGGAAAAATCCTGAAGAAGGATTAGGAATATGATAAAAAGGAGCTGGCTCCTCTTCCACCTACTACAGCCTAACAATACACTTTGTAACAAATGCGTTCCTAAAATTCCCTTAATGCATATGGGAATACTTTTTTCTTTATATATATATATATATATATATATATATATATATATATATATATATATATATATATATATATATATATATATATATATATATATATATATATATATATATATAAATAAAATATTAATATATTTAAAAAAAAAAAAAAATATAATATATTATATATAATATATATATATATATATATAATATATATATATATATATATATATATATATATATATATATATATATATATATATATATATATATATATATATATATATATATTTTTTTTTTTTTTTTTTTTTTTTTTTTTTTTTTTTTTTTTTTTTCAGATAAATATTTACCATCAGCAAACAGCACAAGTATGGAAGACTATAACATTATTTCAGAAAGGTGCCTATGGAGGTAAATTTGATTCAAGTGGAGAGGTTTTGTTATCTGGCTCAGAGGAATCGCATATTAGACTCTTTAACTATGTATCGAGGAGGCCTTTACTAAGAGAGTTCAAAGGTCACAAAGGGTATGTATTAAATAAAAAATATGGTAACTGGTGTTTGGGTCAGGTCAGGTTTTAGAAATAATGCAATTGTTTTTATTTTCTTCATTTAAAATTAGTGAGAAGAAATACAAATAAACTCTTATAAAAGGAAACGGATAACCACTTTCTAATTTATCATACCCATTAAGGCTAATAGCTCATAAATTACTATTTGTTTTTTTAGCTGTCCATGAAACTGTGCATACTTTACCTCATATCATAATTAATATGTTAGTTTGTTGAATAATTCATCATTTGGAAGTTGTGTTGGATAAAAATCATTCACAAAATAGAACTAGAGTCATTTTTCTTGTCTACTGAAAGTAGGAAAAGGGACATGTGTCAGCAATCAGTGACTTACGATTTGTTTCTTTTATAGATATTCTTACAGTACATTTTGTTTGTACCAAGCTTCATGACATCGTACCTATAAATTGTAGCTCGTATGGTGTAGACCTAAGTATTCTTGTTGATAATTACTTTGAGTAAAAAGCATTAGATTTCTATATGTAAAACACCAGTCACACTGCATCACATGTTCAAGTCCCAAACGAATTTACAGCATAAATTGTACAGTATATAATTAATTCAAATATAAACAGTATTGGCTTTAAAATTGGAATCGGTGAAAATGGTTTATATTAACAGTATACATTTCTTAAATCATTTTAAAGGTAAAATGAGGGAATTTACCACAAATTTCGAGTCTAATTTCTTAAATAGAAATGTAATTTTTATTGTAGAAATTTTTTTTAATAATCTCAGTAAGAATTCTGTTTTGGCTAAAAATTTAACTAAAATAATGCTTAATCATCCTCATGTTCTTTTTTAGTTAATTTTCTTTGAATAGTTGGTGAATAAAGTAAGTGTGACTAATAGTATGAAATTAACTGAGAATTTTGTATTTACATATAAAATTATATATCTTATAATTTTATCAAGTTATAAATAAGATAATTGCACATACAAGGAAGAATGGCATTAAATACACACGCATCTGATATTAATAAATATTTTTATAACTCCGAACAATATCAGGGCAAACATTAAATATATCTTACCTTTTCTTATTAACAGTTAAACTATTAAACATTACTCTCCATGTTAAACTTATATACAATAAATTTATTCACTTATACATATAATACATATTATATGAGATTTGTAATCTGTTTTTACTCCTGAAAAAAAGCATATAAATATAATTAGTAATTTAAGTAAAAATAAGAAACTACCCCACATCTACTTGTCACTTAAGAAGTAAAAGTATCTTTTCTTCTTGCAAGGGACACTTTTTTTTTTTTCTCAAAACCTCTTAAGCTCATAGTCATACCCTTCCAGTTGACTTTTTCTTATTGAGTCAAATTATTAATTAAGTTCATATCATATTTTAAATATCTAGTTGATGTAAATATTTTGTTCTTAATAATCCATTAAGTGTGTGTGTGTGTGTGTATGTATATATATATATATATATATATATATATATATATATATATATATATATATATATATATATATATATATATATATATATATATATATATATATATATATATATATATATATATATATATATATATATATATATATATATATATATATATATATATATATATATATATATCAGGCCAGTTCACAGAGTGGATTTTGTGTATGGGAAAAAGCAGGTTGTTGGATTTTCTGATGATTACACAGTATCTCTTTGGGATACTCCTTCAGGAGAGAGAGTACAAACTTTTGGTGAACATAAAGTATGTATTGTTTTATTTGACAAAAGTATTTATGATTTCTTTACCTTTTTAGTGTTTGTTGGTCACTTGTACTATATGATATTTATTTTTCATTTATGTTGTATTTATTGCAAGACATTTTATCTATTATTTCCCTCTACAGGTATATTTCCTTTCCACCTTCTTCACATTTTCTTTGTATTATTCTGCTAATCTCATTTTTCTTTTTTAGTTAAATTAGTTATTCCTTACTATTTTAAATAACTTACCCATTCCATTATTAGTTTTGCTTTTACTGTGGAAGAATAATTATGTTGTGTGTGGCATGAAACCATAAGTAGACTCGAGTCATGGAACATTGAGTCAAAGACATTGATCCATAATTTATTTCCTTTTGATTCCATGCCAAATAGAGGAAAATTTTGACTCATTTATCAATCTTGGCTTTAATTTCAGTAAAGTTGTACCTTTTATTACAAATCATATCAAAGCTTTTGACTCCATTTTTTTTTTTAAATTTTTATCATTTTTTTTTTTTTTGAAGGACTTTATTAGAGCAGGAGTTACAAGTCCTACTTCAGAGGATACCGTTATCAGTGGTTCTTATGATCATACAGTCAAAGTATGGGATGCAAGATCACGATCAAGTGTAATGACTTTCCAACAAGGTTCACCAGTTGAAACCCTTTTATGTTATCCCTCTGGAACTCTCATTGCTTCTGCAGGTACTATAATTAATTAAAATTGTGTAATTATTATTTTTTTTTTTTTTTGACATTTTTTCATATTTTGAAATATTTCGGTCAGTTGATTGAGAACTAAAAGGATAAGTGAAGAATTGATTTTTGTGGGACAAAGGAAAAAAAAAAGTTAAAGTTCGACAAGTAATAGAGATTGATCAGTTGAAAATAATGGAACATTGTTCGCAAAGAAAATAGGAGAGTAGATATAATGTTATGGGAAGGTGTTTACTATATTAAATACCTTTTACTATTATATCTCCTTCAAATGAATATTTGATTATAGAAGAATTATAAAATTAAGAGTTGTTGAGAATAGTGTCTCTATGTTAGTTTGGAAGGGTTAAAATCTTGAGTAGACTATATCCAGGAGGACGAAAGAGAGATGCTTCCATCTTTCTTTTCTCTTGTTGAGATAAAAATCTTATTATTTTAAATTATTAATAAAAGTGTAAAGTAAAAACTTAGCTTAATGACTGAACTACTTCCAGAATGATAATTATAGATCGGAATGTGTACAATAATATATTGCATTATATATAATTTAATATTTTTTAATGTGCAGTTGTCATTACTTTTTTAGTTATATTCACCATATTATTATATTTGATGTATTCATTATTATATTCATATCGTCATGTATTGTAGCCATTATATTAATTTTCTGTATTATTTTATGCATTATACATAATGATGTCTTCGCTAATATATTTAATATGTTATTTGTTTGTTCTATATTTATTTATTTAATATACTCATTTTTATTTTTTATTAATATATTTATAACTAATTTAAATTTGTAGTATATTCTTTATATTCATTGTATATTAATTGATCATTATAAAAATTTTTATTTTTAATAGGTGGAACTGAAATTAAAATCTTCGACATTATTGGAGGGAAATTGTTATCAGTTATCTCGCAGCATCATAAAAATATCACATGTCTAAATTTTGCTTCCAAAAATTCTCGACTTTTGTCTGGTTCACTGGATCGACATGTCAAAGTTTACGATTTGACCACATTTAAGTTGCTTCACTCAATGGATTATCCTGCCCCTGTTATGTCCCTTGGCATTGCTGTAAGCTTTTCTTATATCGTGTAATTATTTAAGATTAATTAAAATGAAGGTTCCTTAGTAAGAGTCAGAACCACAACCACAACTTTAAATTTTGTAGAAATACAGATTTATAAGGTGTAGTAAATACTCTGATAAATATAATTAGTTTTATAAGTACTTAATGAATATAATGGAATACTTTGATTAATTTTATTAATATTATTTTTTATAATTCTCATTTTATTCATTTTGTATATATCAGTCCATATACTGTAATAATAATAATATTTTCTTACAGCCAGGAGATTCAACTTTAGTAACCGGATTGTTATCTGGTAACTCCGGATTGATCTCTTTTCAACACAGATCAACCAAACAAGTTAAAGAAGTCACGCCATATGGTCTTAGCGAAAGCACGAAGAAGTTTAAATTTAAATCATTAAAATTAATGCCTGGTGATGAGGTTTGTATATTATTTTATATCATAAATTCTAATTTGTATTTTTTCTATATCACCTCTTGTAGAAAAAAAAAGATGGCCTACATGAAACTCACCAATTCCGAAAACAAATTTAATTTTAAACTACATACCGACATGTCCCAATGTATGACATTTGGAAGTGTTCTGCCAAAAGAATTAAAGAAAAGAGTAGAAGGAAATGTTACAATCTTCACCTCCAGCAAATTTCATGAAAGAAATTTGGTATTTGAAATTATAAATTGGCCAACAACTGATTTCTGGTCAATGAAGAATGGATATTTGATGCAGTTGGTTCATTTTAAGATTTTCTTCGCTTGATTCTAGAGACGTGAAATACCTTATATCATTTTCTACCTTTCCATGTATGAATTGCATTTGTATTGAGAATCCCTTCTGCAGCTGTAATCACTTTCAGCAATGCGGAATATATACACCGCACAGTCTTATTTTTCTCTGTCTAACTCTCAGACCTAACCGCTATGCTCAATTTTACATTTACCCTACTGGTAAATTCTGGAACACTCTTCATCTGGCCCAACTTCCTTTGACTTACAAACCTTCAAACGCCGTGTATCGGAACATGTCGGCCTTTAACGAATAGATTTCTGATGTTTTCCCAACTCTGGTGGAAATTAGTAGACCTCTGGCCTTTGCCCACCATATATATATATATATATATATATATATATATATATATATATATATATATATATATATATATATATATATATATATATATATATATATATATATATATATATATATATATATATATATATATATATATATATATATATATATATATATATATATATATATATATATATATATATATATATATATATATATTAATACCTTATTTGTACTTTCAGCTTGTAACTCACATTGAAAAACCAAAGTTAGCGAGTTATGATCGTCAGTTGGCACAGTTTAAGTTCACTAAGACTCTGAGTACCGTTCTTCAGTATGGTATTGCAACGAAGACTCCTCACGTTACTGTGGCAGTTATGAGAGAGTTAATAAGGTAAGCTTATTAGGAAGGAGGAAAGATGTTTTAGTTTGAAGAAATTATTTGAAAATAACTTATTTAACGTTTATAAGAAACAAATAGTTTGATCTTTTTTAAATTAAAGGTGAATGTGAATTTTCATTTATGAAAAGAAGGAACTAAGGTAATGAGCGAAGGTAAAGATGCATTGAAAGGTGAAATATAATTAGAGTTAATGTGTATAGAAACCAAAAGTTTGTGACGGAAATAATTACAAGTTAGTTTAGAAATAGATGTTAAGTAGAAAAATAAGTGGAGAAGAATATGTTACGTTGAGGTGGTGGGACGTAATTTAAAAGGAAAAGGAAACAAATGTTACGAGTAAAGAAATAATGGATGAGGAAATAGGAAAACTGAGAGAATCCAATATTTACATTACTTGGTATAGGTGGTTTAATCATCTTGGAAGTTGGTTAGGTCCATTAAATTTAATGAAGAGACTGAAGTTGGTATATATGATTAGTTGAGCAGTCAACTTTGTAACTACTCGAGTACTCGTTTTGAAATTCCACGTAGAATTCATTGCTTTTAGCTGAGATTTCTCTAAAGCTCAATAGTGCAATGGTGTATGTCATTCATTCATATGTGTACTACATGAAAATGAAAATTACTTTGTATATTTTTTGTTTCTTAAACTCGATTGGAAGGTTTTTAATAAAATAAAAAGTTAATTTTCAGTTTTGTTTATAATTGTTATTTGACTTTGCTTTTCAGGAGAGGAGGACTTGCAACTGCTTTGGCTGGTCGGGATACCAAGGGTTTAATCCCATTATTTAGGTTTTTGATGAAAAATTTTAGAAATCCACTTTTTCAACCTATCTTATTAGAAGTTATAAATGTATTACTTGGTAAATATAATTTTTATTTTTTATTATTATTATTAATATTAATTCGAATTTTAATATTTGTGGTAGCTAAAAAATTTTGTTTCACTTTACGAGGTTGATAGGAGAGAGAGATAATCAATAAGAAAATACTGTCTCAAATTTAAGCTTGCTTTCAGGCAATATGAAACAATATAATATATAACGTTATTTATATTACTTGTTTTATATATATATATATATATATATATATATATATATATATATATATATATATATATATATATATATATATATATATATATATATATATATATATATATATATATATATATATATATATATATATATATATATATATATATATATATATATATATATATATATATATATATATATATATATATCTTTTTTTTTTTTTTTTTTCTTTCAGATATATATGGGAATTCTTTTGGGGATTCCAAGTTATTTGGTCTTCTTAGCAGACTAAATGAGGAGGTTGGTAATCTTTTGTTCTTTTCTTTCTTTTTTCATTTAGTAAATAATTGACTTTTTTGTGTAATTTAAAATATAGACATCTATTGGGGAGAGACTTTCCTCGTTTCTTAACCATGATGTCTTGAAGTACTCATCACATTTTGTGTTTCAGATTTGAATTACTAGTTATACACGTCATTCTTACATAGTCATTATTAGTTACATGATAGTTTCCTGCCCAGCTTGAATATTATTATTATTCTTTATTTAGTATTGATATAATTAATATTTTATAAGTTATTCTGGTCCTCTCATTCAGCTTCACATTTGTATTTATTTTGCTGTATCAGTTGATGGGATTACTACACTTTTGACTTAAAATTGAGACATGAAAGTGATTCAATCCAAAGTAATCTCGTCTTCAGAATATCGTTCTGGGTTTAGACTTAAATTTAAGTTTTTGTTTGGAGATGCAATTTTCTCCCCATTTACCTCTAACTCTGTCATCTTGTATCTGCCTAAGAGTTCTTTCGTCTATTTAATTATTTTGATTTGTTTATATTCCCAAGCCGGAAGCAATTCATTCTCCATAATACGTACCCTTAAAGAGAATCTCATCCTGAAATTTTGTTTATGCAAAGGAAAATTTCGAATTATTTTTTTTTTGTTCAACCGTTTATTCGATTTTTAAGTTAAAACAAAACTCATCAAGCTTTAAGAAGAATTTTTTTGCACATTAAAATATATCTACAAATTAAAACTAAGAAATGGAAGCTTATTCTAAAGGTTATTCAATTATTGCTTCGGATAATCTTTTTTCAGGTTATGTATATTGTTTCTTCAAACACATTTTAGTATGTATGAGACATTCATTTTTATAAGGTTTACCTCCGGTAGAACAAAAAATTATTTCTTTACTCTTCAGATTCAAATTTAAGAGTTTAGATATATTTTCCCCCCATAACGGCTTGCTGTTTTCTGAGTTCTGTCGGAGTTTGATTTTGTTTCATTTTTTTTCAAAACTCGTCACAAGATAAATGTATTATTTTGAATAAAAAAAAAAGAAACTAGTACTGTTTTTTTTTTTCCGTTCATTTTGCATTTCATCTACTTCATGTTCTTAACGTCATCAGTAATTCGAAGCACAATTTTTATATCTTACTCTCTCGAATTTGAATCATAGAACATCAGTTCTCCGGCGTGACTTTATTATTATTTTTTTTTATAGATTAGGTAGGCAGCTTGTAATGTGTGTGATTAGAGCTTGAAAGAATTTTAAACAAACCTTTTTTTTTATTTAATTGAGTCTTTGTTTCCTTCAAAGATATACTTTTGTAGTTTTGTTTCTCTTTTCTAGTCTCAATGTTAGAATGTCAATCTACAGTTTTACACAAATGCATAAGTCGTATCAAGCTGTTGCTGTTGACGACTTTGTATCTTTTCTTATATACACCGTGTTTTAATTGTACAACATATTTTTTTCTTACGACACTTACTCTTTACTCTTACTCTGTTTCAAAAGAACTTAGCCTTTTTTGCCATCCTGGTGAGTTCATATCCTTTTTAGGGAGAATCAAAGTTCGCTGTGCACGCTTTATAATGATATAAAGGCTTCTTTTTCGATTATCTGCGCACTTGTTGGTACATGGTAATGATTACAAGTGTTGATGCAAAAGCAGCTGACCACATCGTCTTGGTTTCGCTTTTTCATAGCCCATACATCTCTTAATAGGATAGAGAATAGTCATTTAATAGCCTTTGTAGAAGTTTTCTCTTTTGGACCAGACTGACTTAGTGTCATCTCGCAACATATTTATAGAGAAATGAGGTACTTGGCTATCTGTTGTTTCCTTAATTAATAGCTCGTAACATGTTGAGCCTTATTTCATAACCTTTGCAAACTGTTAGGACTTCTTTATAAAATATATGAAACTCGCGTCTCTACTTTTCCTGACATCAGTGTGAGTTACGGTCTTTTTTTTTTTTTTTTTATATATATATATAGGTACGACTGATGGTTGGCTAATTACCTACAATTGTTTTTTCAGGTTGAGATGGAATTGGAAGTTTCTAAAATAGCGATTCATCTTGAAGGAGTCATAGAACTGTATTTGAACATGCCTTCTCGATTAGAGAGCTCGCCTAATAAAACTACCCAATTAACTTCTAATTTAGATAAATCTTTGTTATCAGAATTTAATAAAAAAGATGAAGATAAAAATGCAGATAAAGAAATTGTTAATAATAATGTAGATAAAGAAATTGTTGATATTTTTTAGCAATAAAATTTTATATTGAGTTTTATTTTTGATACTAAACCGTAAGTATATTCTCGTAGTTGATTTTTTTTTTAAATAGGAGGGGAGGCCCGGGAGGGGATTATGCTTACCATAATAATATAATTTTGGATTCGGAAATTACCTCTAGTTTGAAACTTATGGCGGATGTCGAAAACTACCACCACTAAATGAAACTAGTTAGGTGAAATTTGGAGAAACCAGAATTTAAATATAAAAAAAATGCATTTTAAGAAGTGTGTAACAGATCTTAAGGCAGAGACGAACGTCCAACGCTTATTGGACAAAAATATGTTCGACTAGTGATTTTATTTCAGATTCCTAGTCCTACGGTTGGTAAATATTGCTGTGGTACTTGACATATCGAGAACTTTTGGCAAAGCAAAGCTACATAAAACTATTTTTCAACTTCTCTTTCAGTACCTATTCTTTGATTTCCTTTCTGGTCTTTTTGTAGCAACTATTGTAAATAGCCACCGTCTGCTTAAATCTATTAATAGCAGTGTTCTTTAAAGTGTTTATCCCAAACATTTTTCACTTTAGACCTTTCTGTCACTACTTTATTCTTAACCTATATATACAGGTAAAATAATAATTTATAAGGACAACTCCAACTCTCAATTTACTTGGAAGAGTAAGCGAAATTAGTTGATACCAAGAGCTTGGAGCACCTAACCTCTGATATATATCTTATTTCTATCAATAATACCAAAACTTAATTGTTTTACGCCTTCAAACCTCCATTCCTTCATCAATCCACTCTAAGCAATAACTTGAAATCTCAACTAAAACCGTCGTTTTTTCTTAATTTTGTTTTTCTCAAATCTTTCCTGGAATAATACAGATTAGTATAAAAGCTTCTAAGATGTTCTAGGCATCTACGTAACATTCCAATTGCTTACCTTGTGTATGAGAGCTGTCGGTGCCTGTACAAAGCATGATGCATATCTAGGGCTGCTTCTGAAACTGTTTTTTTTTTTTTTCTAACTCAAAACTTACTTCACTCCTCACATTATCGTTAGTACAACACTTCTCCTCTGAAGAGTTAATGCGACTCGTCAATCTACACAGTTTCATTCTTTTTTTTCGTCCAGCTTAGTGAACGCCAGCCTTAACTGATATGTTTCATGTACTCACCAGGTAAAATCTCTACTTCTTCTTCTTCAATTCTTTCGAATTGCACACATTTAAAGGCCGAGTAATGGACATGTATGCCTTTGATTTGGACTACTATATTATTTAGCTCTCGTGCATATATGTAGTCCCCTGGCTTTTTTTTTCATCAGGGATATATATATATATATATATATATATATATATATATATATATATATATATATATATATATATATATATATATATATATATATATATATATATATATATATATATATATATATATATATATCCAAAAAAAGGCTATACATGTAGAATCCCCTCAGATGCGATACATTCTTCATATGAGGATGGGCAATTCACAGTGAAGTAAACAACTGCAATGACGAAAGCTTCTTTGGGTACCTCAGAATACCAAACCTAATCTCCTAGAAACTTGTTTAATCACAGAAACAATCTGATTCTTCCCACTCTCGGCCCCCCCCCC
>SEYY01000384.1:189744-202244 GCA_009176605.1 Armadillidium nasatum
CACCTTTGCTCTTACTCCTCTGTTCTATAAACATTACACAAATCTCTCCCTATTGGAATCTACCTCTCCTACTAATATTCCATTCACCTCCTTAGAGAAAAAATCATTTACAATGTCTCCTATCAAACCACTACATATCACAAGTATCCGAAGTACACCAACACTTAAAACTATGCATCACACTAGAAAGAGACAGGATTAAATTATATTGTCCTAATAAGTAGGGCTGTGAAATCGGATTACGGAATAGAAAATTTTAGTTAATTAATTAGAATAAGGATCATAAACCGATTTAGGTGAGAAATTCTTTTCAGTCTTGTGGCGAATTCGTTTGGAGTTAGAATCGAAAGCCGATAAGGAATCCGAATCCAATTATAACTGATTCCAGTCTTCTTGATAAGAGAATGTACGCCATCTCTCATGTGATGAATTTTCAAATAAGAATTTTTTATTACTAAAAGCATCATATGATCCAGTTATATATATATATATATATATATATATATATATATATATATATATATATATATATATATATATATATATATATATATATATATATATATATATATATATATATATATATATATATATATATATATATATATATCATTGTTTATTTTGAATGAAGAACTAAACTGCAGAAGCTGAATGTTAAAAATAAAATAAAGAACTTATTGGGCTAAATTTGAATTAAGGAAATTACTAATAATAGGAAACAGCCTATATTAATTAGATTTTCTTTACGGAGACACTACTAAATTTCCTTTTTTTTTTTTTTTTTTTTTTTTTTTTTAAATATAAATGTTTGGTTGGTGATTAAAATTTAAGATTTTGAAGTTATAAAAGAATTTAGGAGCAAGTGTGGCTGATGGTGTTATGAACAGAAGCAAATACACTATTTAGTGGACAAAATTAATTACCTTTTTTTCACACTCACTCTCTTTCTCAATTACCCCTTCATTTCATACCAAAAGTCACTCACTGTCCTCATGTTCACAAGTGAGTAAGAGACAAGTATCTCAATGTTTCCATTAATACGTGACTTAATTCTAAGGACTCTAAATAAATTGATTATTGTTTTTCAAATATTAATAATAATATAATCTTTTACGGGAAATGTATACGAATTATATTTAAAAAAAATAAAATAAAAAAAACCTAAGTTTTGCTTACTTTCTGAATCGTCATCATCATTGAAAATTGACAACTGTTTTGTTGTAGTTTTTCCAGTTTTCACTTTCGGAGGAGCAAATCCTTTTTTAAGAGAGGATGACGTTGATGAAAATATGGAGTCATCGTCTTCATCATCATCATCAGAGAAAATAGAAGAGCTTGGTTTAAATACTTTCCGAATTTCAACAGGTCTTTTAGCTTCAGTTTTTACAGATTCCGTACTTTTGTTTGATTTTTTATTTGTCGATGCATTAAATAAACTGTCAATATCTTCATCATCGTCGCCAAAAATATTTGCCGAATGCTTCGACATTTTCCTAACACTTATTTCCTTCTTCTCAGATTCTCCATCATTAAAAATGTCATCAACATTCAAATGCTTCTCAACAAGAGACACTTTCTTACTCAAATTTGTATCAAGATTTTTAGGTAAAATATCAGACTGAGATTTCTTTGATGAAAAAATATCATCATCGTCATTGTCGTCGTCAAAAATCTTTAGTGACGATTTTTTAATGGGTTTTTCTTCTGAAGTTGAAACTGTATTTTCATTTAAATTTTCTTCTTTAGAATAATGAATGTTAGTTTTCTCTTCTTTCGTATTTTCTGTTCGAGTTTCAGAGCATACGACTTCCTTTCCTTGTGCTTCGAAACCCAAAGAAGGTTCTATTTTCCGAGAGGCATCAATGGAGGATGAGGAATTTTTATTTTTTGAGGAAAGGAATTCGTTTTCGGTAGATTTTTTATTTTCAGATATTTTAAAGGAATTTTCAGTATTTTGATGGAAATTTTCTTGTTTGGGAACTAGTTTGGTTTTGCTATCTAAGCACTTATCATTCTCACAAATAAATTTACTATTATTTTCTACTGTAATATTCTTCTTACTTTCGAGAAGAGGATTATCATTATTACTCACTGTAGATATTTTACCTTCATTTCCAAAGTTCTCAAAAGATTTCTTATTACGACTTGAAAGTGAGTCCATAGCCTCTTTAAGATAGGTCTCATCCTTATTATTATTTGATTCAGGAACGTTAACGGCATAGTCAGTGATATCGCAACTTTTAACTCCTTCTTTCACATTTTTCTTTAATCTAGAAGGAAGCTTCCGCTCATGTTGAATTTTTGGCCGATCCTAATATATATATATATATATATATATATATATATATATATATATATATATATATATATATATATATATATATATATATATATATATATATATATATATATATATATATATATTATATATATCTCGTAAGTCTATATGCTCTTTTTTCAATAATTACTAACTCAACATCATGTAAAAGTAATAAGAATCATAATTATAACAAACTTTTACATGCTATTTTTAAAATATTGCACCTATTAATAATAATAATAATAATAATAATAATAATAATAATAATAATAATAATAATAATAATAATAATAATAATACTAAAGCTAAAATGTAGTGTTCACTAAAATTTTCCGAAAAGCCAAGCAATTCTAATAAGATATGCAATATTACAACGAGTGTCTTTTAACAAATTACTCTTCTAGTACAGTACTCCTAAGGGCACGGCTCTCTCAAGATTACAGTACTCCTAAGAGTACAGTCTCTAAAGAATACAATGCTCCTAAGAGTGGTTCTAAGCCCTAACAATTAAACTTTTAAGAGTACAGTATTCCTAAGATTACATCTACATAAATTGGTTTCATTTCAATTTTAATTAATATGAAAGGTTACATGTGGGACATATTTGAAGAAGAATTGAGTTTGTATATGAAAGTGACAGATTTACCAGGTAAAAATAAAGGTTGTCTTCATACTCAGATGTAATATAAATATTGATGTAAATAATTAACAGCTGATGTTTTCATCAATAAAAATAAAAACTATAATTTGAAATTATTACATATAATGTAAAACTAACAATCAAAACAAAATGATTTAAAATTACTTAATATAATGAACACCTGTACATTAAATACTTACCTTATTCAAGTTGACTAATAGATCTGATGCTCTTTGCTCGCTGTCAAAGCTAACAGAAGCTTCCTCGGATATTGAAGGAGTAAAATTTTGATTTGAGACAGAACCTGAAACTAGGGTATCGTGCCTTATTTTTGGTGATGCTATTTGGTTTGGGGAAATTTTATTGGCTTTATCTTCTACTGACTTGTTTCTCATGGGTAAGGAACCGGTAATATTGGAGGATTTGTCTTTCGACAATACACCTTCATTGTCATCGTTATTTTCACTTTCAGAAGATAAACTCTTCCTTCTTGATTTTAACTTTGAAAGAAGTTCTTCTCCACCAAATAACGCTACCCCTCCTACAGGTTTTTTAGTAGATGATATGGAAGGCCCATCATCCTTAACAAGTGGTAAACCACCTGACATGTTCCTAGTATGTGATAATGATTGTGACAGACTATCTCCCTTAAACAGTGATGCCTCTCCAGCTCTATCCTTCTCCAAAAAGTGGGGTACTACTCCTACTGATTTTTTCTCACTAGCATCTTCACTTTTAAAATCTTTAGCATTATTTTCTTTTTCTATTTTAGGAAGAGTTTGTTTAGGTATAGAAGATGTAATACCATCAGTTAAATCTTTTTCTACTTGTTTACTTTTTTCTCTTGATGATTTTAAAGCCTTCTCTTCAGTCACTGTTGGAGACTTCCTACTTTTAGGTGACGTGAACAAATCATCTTCATCGTCATCAAAAATGGATTTTGTTAAGGAACTTTTGTGGGCAATTTCAGTGGAGTTATCAGTTGATAAATTAACCTTTGGCTGGTCCAAGGAATGTGATTTTGTTATTTCATTTTCTCCAACTGCAGAAGGTTTTTCTCTTTTATTCATAATTGGTTCCGGAACTACTGGTTTTGGCATCTTAGCAGGTTTTATATGTGAATGTCGAATTTCATCTTTTGTATCAGCTGATTTTGGTAATTCGGTTTTTCCTAATTTGGGAGTTTGACCACCAAAATTCTTATCAACATTGTCACCCAATTTATGTTTAGATTTGAAATTTGTTGAAAAAATGTCATCATTATCATCACTATCTGAAAATATTTTTAAGTCTTTAGCTCCTTTCCTATGTATGTTGGTTTTTACGGTACTAAATATGTCTTCATCACTATCAGAACTAAAGAGATTTTTTCCTGGTTTATTTTTCTTTTGCAAGCTGTTCTTAGTATCGTTATTGTTAATACCATAAACATTGTTGCTATCAAAATCTTTGGTTTTTATAAACTCATTGGATAACGTTTTTTTAGGCAAATTTTCATCATCCTTTCCCTCGTTACTCGAGAAAAGATCGTCACTGCGAAGTTTTCCTGATAAAATTTGTACTTTATTACTTTCAGACTCGGTCTTTATTTTCGAGTTTTTATTAGAAAATAGGTTGTCATCACTTGAATCAATGTGAGTAGCAGGTTTGTCAGATTTTATACCATGTCTCGTAGAGGATTCGGATTTGAAGTCACTAAAAATGTCAACATCACTGGAATCGTTAAAAATATCATTTGCATCGGAAAGAGTGCTTTTATTTTGTTTACTTAAAATTTTATCATTTTGAGAACTTGTACGCTGACCTGGCAATATTGAAGAATCTGAAACTGTACTTCCGAATTGTAGAGTATCACTTTCTGACTGTTCTGTCTTACCAAATTTTGTTAACGTATCTTTGGGTTGGGAAATTTTTTCCCTCCAAGATTTGAAGATTTCATCTTCACTGGAATCACTTTCAATATTTGTGTTATCAGCTAAAGTAATAGGATTCACATCCTTCTTCAATGATAACTCTTTATTGCCATTCATAACTGTCTTCCCTGATGTAGTGTCATCAATAACCTTCTTTGAACCATCAGGTTTTTTAAGAACATTAGAGCTTGACGGTTCATCTGAATGAGATGATGGCAGTGCTTTATTTTTTTCATTAATTTTCTTTGATTTAGGAGTAAATATATCGTCATCATCCTCGTCAGATGAACCAAATAAGCTCTTTTTTTGTGATGTTTTTGACATGACTGATGGATGATTTTGGGGAATCAATTCATTTCTTTTTGTCGATAATTTTGATGAAGAAGCTGAAGAAGTATTACTAGATTTGTCAAGGGTAGGAATATTGGAATGTTCAGGATTTGTGACCAAATCTGCAGACCTTAAGTAAGGGTTTTCAACATCCACAGTATGAGGAGGGTTTGAGGGTTCTTGTCGTGGAGGGTTAAATGATGATTCTATTCCAGGTTTATTTACACCTAAATATTTTTCACGGGGTTTTCTAGGAGTGAAAATATCATCATCACTGGAAGAGGAACTAAATATACCAACTTTTGACTTTACCTTTTTGGTTATGGAACCTTTCTTATCAGATAATGATGAGGAATATAAAGACTGTGGTAAGGGTGGAGGTTCAGTCTGATAATTTGATGCTACAACTGATGTAGTTCTAGTAGACTGAGCTTTTTTCACTGAAGTAAATAAATCGTCATCCGAATCTCCAAAAATGGAATCTAAGGTAGTCGCCCGTTGATCCATCTTCGATTTTACGGATATTGATGAATTCGAATCTAAAGACTTTGATTTGGACAGAATCGGACCCCCTGGTATAACTGTAGATTGAGCAGACTTTGACACATAAGGCCGAGGAGGCCGAAAAAGATCATCATCGTCATCTTCAGAAAATAAAGATGTAGATAATGACTTTTTCTTTGAGTTATTGGAAGAAACAGTAGTAACCTTTGAACTTGTATTATTAATAATATGGCTATTTGCATTAGGTTTTGGTATAAATAATCCTCTCTCCTCTTCCTTTTCATCTGAAACAGATCCTGCCCTACTGGTTTTCTCATTTGATCCATTCTTACTACCGTTACTTTGAGCTGAATTTTCTCTATTTGACCCAGATAAATGCTGTTTTTCAATTGCTTTTGTGATTGCAGCATTAAAAATATTAATTCCTCCAACAGGTTTCTAAAGAAAGAAAAAAAAGGGAAACTTCTGTTACATAATGATAAAAAAAGGGAAACTTGTTACATCATGATACAATCATCATTTTTTTAAACTTTGTATTTCAAATCAACTAATAAATAACTAAAAGACTAATACCAGAAAGAAGGCTTAAAATTATAAATATTCATAATTCTAATTATATTTAATTAAATAAACAATTCTCGAATAAACATGATGCCCATGCCAGATAACACTGGAGTAACTTTTTTTTTAATACTCTTCTAAAGGTAAATTCACTTGAAGTTAAAAGACATACGTCTTCCTATCATGAACTCACTTAACAATTTATTATTTTTTTTTTTTGGCAACCCATATTATATACATGTTCTTGCTTATACAGTGTATATATATATATATATATATATATTATATATATATATATATATATATATATATATATATATATATATATATATATATATATATATATATATTATATATATATATATATATATATATATATATATATATATTTTTTTTTTTTTTTTTTTTTTTTTTTTTTTTTTTTTTTTTTTTTTTTATTATATATATTTATATATATATATATATATATATATATATATATATATATATATATATATATATATATATATATATATATATATATATATATATATATATATATATATATATATATATATATATATATATATATATATATTTAAAGAGAATAAGTAAAAATAATATAATTAAAACCATTAAGAAAACAACACAACAAATATATCCCGAAAACCTTATCAACAACTAAATTAAAAACACCAACAATAATAAATAAATAAATAAAAAACAAACAAACCCTGATTGTTGGTGTCTTCTTTCGTCTCTTCATTTTCGTCACTTTCGATACCACCTTCAGGAGTTTCAATTTTTGGCTTCACATAAGTCGACTTTGAAGTACCTTTACAATAAGAACACAATATATATATGTATATGTATATATATATATATATATATATATATATATATATATATATATATATATATATATATATATATATATATATATATATATATATATATATATATATATATATATTACAAATATTGTTATCAGAGTGTGGATGATAGGTAGACAAATTTCTAATCCTAATTGTATTACTTGGGTTTTTCAATAATTTGAGTTTCAGGTTAAATTGTAAACCTGAACCCTTTTATTGAAACTCAAATAATTGAGCGATCGTTGTATGGCGAGTCTCGGGTTCGATCCCTAGTGCCGACCGATCCTTCAAAGTAACTTCCTAAAGAGTTCTTATCCTTGAAAAGGGCAAAAGTTTTTTTTTTTTTTTTTTTTTTTTATAAAAAGTTCACATCTCACGGGCATTGCCCTATTCGAGGAGAGGAACTTTTCTAGGTAGTATATACCTAGGATCCCGAAGTGGGATCGAACCGGCGCCCTCAAGCACGTGAATCAATCACTTTACCGTTTGAGCCACGGTAAACGGATCTTTTAAAATAAAAATTATTAAAATCACCTTCAATGAGACAACTGAATTAATTTTTTTTTATTACACAGCAAAGTTGGCACTAAAAAAAAAAAACACACACACACACATATTAAATAAAAATATCTGAATGTACTCTACTGAAAATAAAAATGCAAATATTTTTGAACTTCAAAATAGTTCAAATAGGAAAATCTCCCTCCAAAAAACAAGCCAATTTTTTTTAAATTTCACTTTTATTATTATGGTACATATTTTTTCAGTTGCTACCTGACAAAATTTTCTTTAAATATTACCTGATGGTTTTGGATCCATTTTTGAAGAAAATAATCCATCCTCATCACTATCAGAAAAGTCAAAGAGTTTAGATGATCCTTCACGGTTGGGTTCCTGGATTCCTCGGAATAGCCTTTCCTTCTCTAAATTCGTATCACTTAATTCAGGCTTCTTCAAATCACTTCTAAACAATGGCTCACCTACCAATACAAAAAATTTTATTATTAAAAAAAAATAAATAAAAAAAAAATTTAATCCAAATAGAGAGATGAACCTCTTAAGCAAACAGAGGAAGGGTTATCTTTACTGGGTTCTATTACAGAGGGATTACTTGTGTCAAATTACACAAATTATCTTTTAGTTGATCAAATTAAGATGTGGCTATCTCTAATTGATCAAAAGAAGGAGTGTTAAATTATATCAAAAAGAGATAAATAGAGATTGTGACTCGTCAAATTAAAAGTGTCAATCAATGTTGGACCAAATTGTGTCATATAGGAGAGAAAATTATATTTAGCTTCATCAAATTAAGAGCACTAATGTTACTTCATCAAATTTATTTTTACTTCCTAAATCTAGAAAATGCTAATTTTCATTTCCCTCAAAGAGATAAAATGTAGCTTCTAAGGCTTAAATAAAAGAGCTTTTTAATTTTTGAAGGATAATATATAAAAGGTATAATAGATTAGTCTTATAACCAACAAATTTAAAAATTGAAAATAAGTGTTAAAATAAATAAATATTGATGATTTATACTTATAAGACATATATTATTGCATTCATATATCAAAGCTCATCTAAGTTCATGGAGTAAAATTATGTTTTTTTTTTTTTATCTTTCAAATTTTTTTTTTTTTTTAATATAAAAAATATATCTAAACTTATTATTTTTTAAAGAGGAACTTACTTAAACTTGAGAAAAAAAAAAGATTTATCCAAGCGACCTCTTGTGCTCTTTGTATTTACATGATAAAACAAAAGTGTTTCTGCAACCTTTAGTTTTCCCAGCTACTTATTATTATTATTTTTATTATTATTGTTATTATGGAGATGGTATTTATTATAATTATATTGCAACTATTATTTTTGTTACTATTATTATTATTATTACTATTGTTATTGTTCTTGTTGTCGTTAACTCATTATTGTTACCATTTCTAGCTACTATTATAACTACAATTGTCATTAATTTATATTATTATGGGTACTATTGTATTTAACTTTTATTATTACTATTATTATTATTGCTATCGCTATATTTATTATTGCTCATTATATTTATGTATCATATTTGTATAATAATGGAAATTAAATCATATTGATGTAATATTTATCAACTAAACTTTGGGGTTCAAAGGAAACCAATGTGCTTCCCCTTAGAAACCCCTTTTCAGAGTAATGTACAACTAATTACAAATATTGTATCTAGTAGAGTAGGACCTACTGAAACAATGTATAACCTGTAATTATACCTCTGAATAAAAAAATTTTTGATTTGAATTGAATTATTATTATTATTATTATTATTATTATTATTATTATTATTATTATTATTATTATTATTATTATTATTATTATTATTTCAATTTTAAAACTATAAAAAGCCTCTACTTCACAGAAATAAATTTTATGTTAAAATAAAATTATGAAAGTTGTGAAGTGTTGTGAAAATTTAGTTTTATTTTAAATTGCATTCGATAATTTAATAGAAGACTTATCAAAAAGGAAATACACAACATAAAAACGTACTAAATAACAAACTTGAGAGGAATTTTTCATGCGAACAACAGACCTAAAGATGAGAAGAACTCGTAGTGACATATGAAGTAAAAATTACCATTAACAAAAACAATCTCCAATTTTTTTCTATTTTCTATCCCAGAAAGACTCAACTTACATTAACTAAGAAGAAATGAGGGGGGGGGGGGGTTAAAACTATGGCAAACTGGAGATACAATATAATATATGTGTTGTTGTTGTTGTTGTTGTTTGAAGAATGATAATTGTGGCTGTTAAAATGTGTAGAAAAGAAAGAAAGAATATTGTGAAAGGTTTCAACGATTATAACAATAGTTCAAGATTATCTAAGCATGTAGCATGCCTAAAGTCTAATTTAAAAAACATCATTTTAAAAAAAAATATAAAATTAAAAATTATGATGTAGTAACGAAGCAGGAACCATTCATTGGGTTCAAGCCAATCTTTAAGAAAAGACGAACTTAAAAAAAAATAAATCAATAAATACTGTATACAAAAATATAATTTAACTTAAAAATATTATTATTCTCATACTATCAATGTGTTGTTTGTGAGGCGGGCGGGTAATATAAGAATCCTTCGGAGGTCCAAAAATGGGTCCACAATCTTCATCCGAGTCCAAAAGCACACCTAAAATAATAACAATAACAATAATAACATTAAGAATGATAATAATTAATTTTACATATAAAGTAAAATAACAATAATAATAATGATGTCTTACCATTCGAGTTAGGTTGTAATGATGATGGTGTAGCATTGACCTTTTTATTACTCTGTAAGTAAGGGGAGTAAAAAAATTGAGTAATTTTGAATTAAAAAAAATAAAAGTATTTAAATGATATACATTAATGGTATTTTTTAAAAATTTATATTTATTCTTAATTAAAAAAAAAAAAAAAAATTTTTGTGTTATATTTTACATTATATATTCCTATTGTATTTGATATCAAACAAAGAAAACTAAATTTTTAAATCATTTACTGAGGTCTTCTCAAATGTACAATTTTCTTAATCTGAATAAAATTTTAAATATTATTTATTATTTATACTAAAATTTGTAAATAAAATATATTTATCAATAAACCATTTACGGAGTTCAAAATCATGGAGCGAAAAATATTTTTTTTTAAATTTCAGATACAATATGGATATGTTTCAATTAAATTTTTATCTCTTCTTTCTACCGCTTTAAAAACCTTTCTGTTTAACATTCCTCGTTAACATTACATTATAATTAACACAACAAAATCAAATCTATTTTCTGTAGAGTCATAGCATCCGATTTGGATAAGTCATCCTACCCTCTTTATACATTTATTTGAGTTGCAAAATGACATCAAATACAATTTCAACAATTTTGATGTTGAATAATTTGAAAATACCCTAACAACGTAACCTAACCCAGCATACACTACTAAATCAAAACTCGAACATTATTCCACCCATCTAATCCTTTATCCATTTTAAAATTTTATTTCAAAGAGTATTCATTTAAAATACTCATGAAGAAATGTATAATGAACAATCCTAACAAACTAGTAAACAAACTGAGAATACGCAAGAGAATTTTTTTTTGATAGTAGTAGTGTTGTGTCTAATGAAACCTCGTAGGTAGATACACAGATATTTTAATGAGACTGAAAAAGGACTCTCCTCACCATTTTCAGTACATCTATTATCCAAACATTTTTATTTTACATCGCTTTTTAAAAGGTGAAACAGTCAGAAACTATCAGAGAGGTTACTACTTCATTACAAACACATGAACAACCAAATTTGAACTTAATTTAATAATTATAACTATAATTACTATAACTATTTTCATTCGTGTATTTATAGGTTTTATGTATTCATTAAGAATACAATAATTTGTATAATTTTTAGTATCTTTCCCTGTTTATAAATTGCTATTGGTGCAACTATAATAATGCAATTAATTTGAAAATACTTACACCTATGGAAAATTTAACTAGTTGTTCTTCACTTTATATATATATATATATATATATATATATATATATATATATATATATATATATATATATATATATATATATATATATATATATATATATATATATATATATATATATATATATATATATATATATATATATATAAATATATATTAAAAAAAAAAAAAGAAGAATAAGAAGAAGACTTTGATGCATAGAAAGTGGTTAGGTGAAAAAGTTTTGAATTCTTTCATCAAGAGACTGGGAACATAATCTAAAAACTCATAAAGAGAAGGCCACAAAGTAACCTTCGATTTGTTTATACTTGACAACATCACCACCAAGGACACTTGCTAAATTTGTATATTTACTTAAAAAAAAACTTATCAATATCACCATAAATAATTTGTCTATTTTCCACAGTATACCTACTTATCAGCTAAAAAAAAATAGCGAGATCCATGGTTTTGAACCACAGATTTCGTAAAACAATAAAAGTGAAACTTTTTTTTTTTTTTTAAGCAAGAGCTGAGGTAAAAATGTTTTATACAACGTCATTACGTCAGAACAGGATACTTCATCCTACAAGAAAATGATCAAGAGCTTTATAAATCTAATTGGATTGAAAAGAAATGTTTACACTTATTAAAAAACGTTAGATATTCTTATACATTTTTGGTACTTACATGATCTGATGATACAGAAACCTGCTCTGCACTTGGGTATTGTTCCGAATTTTTCACCTCTCTTTTACTCATTTCCTTAGAAGATAATATGAAACTTCCATCAGAGTCACTATCTTCATCCTAATAACATAATAATAATAATAATAATTTTAAAAGAGAAAGAAACTATCAGAAAAGATGAGTTCAGGCAAATTAA
>SEYY01000384.1:207244-214744 GCA_009176605.1 Armadillidium nasatum
GTCCTCCCTCCCACCAATGTTTTTTATTATACCCTGATTCTTTTCTATCCTTTGATTCTTCCTGTTATATATATATATATATATATATATATATATATATATATATATATATATATATATATATATATATATATATATATATAATATATATATATATATATATATAGGCAGAAGTAAAGTACAAAAGGTGTTTAATTAGCATGCAAAGAAAATAATAATCTATCAATAAAATTTTTCTGTAAAACATAAGGAACAAAATAAATTATGAATAACAACTTTATTTCATATAGCTTTTAATTACACAAAAAAAATTTTTAAAAAATGATTTCAGTTAAATAATAAAGTAATAAAAACAAAAAACAAAAAAAATAAATAAAATATTTACCATATTTTTCTTAATTTTATAATTATTAAACGTACATTACAAATTTTGTCATAAATAAAAATTGAGCATTATAATTCCGTATCTGTAGAGAAAAAAAGAAAATTTTCTTTAATTAAATATGCAGGGAAAAATTTAAAAATTACAAAATAAAATAGTACCTTAATGCTCTGGTATAATGGGGTGCTAATATATTGTAAATGGAGTTTTCTTTTAAGCATAATTTTAATTAAAAATACAATAGCCAAAAATTTACTTAAAATCACTGATCTTCACCCACCTAGAAGGTTTTAATGATGATAAGTCCATGAGGCGGTGGAATTATTCTCCTACTCTTATATTCTTTTTATAAATATTCTCCTTGAATAGGGATAGGGCCTTGCTTGTGAGAAGTAGCAATTAATAAAAAAAAAAAAAAATGGTACAGCTCTATTTTCAGTTCCAAATATATAAAGGTCTCTCTCTCTTTCTATATATATATATATATATATATATATATATATATATATATATATATATATATATATATATATATATATATATATATATATATATATATATATATATATATATATATATATATATATATAGACAGGGGATGACCAAAGTGATATGGATTAGGGGGCTCTTCTTCCTATAATACTGCAATAGCAAAGTGAAATTATCTCCTTATAGGCCTATGTTACATCTATATTGATTATAAAAATTGGCATACTACTTTTAATTACAAACTATTTCATAATAAAAAAATTTTCCAATTGGTTAGTAGGAAGATATAAAATAACTTTTATAATAATTTCAATTAATTTCAAGTAAACAGAATTTCTTTTCATTAATATATATATATATATATATATATATATATATATATATATATATATATATATATATATATATATATATATATATATATATATATATAAGCTGGGAATTCTGTTCAGATTGAGGGAATTTTTTTCTTTTAAACTGCTACTTTAATTATATAAGGGTCTTATTTGTCCTTGTATGGAGTACTATTCTCACATTTGTGGTAGTTCTAGTTCTACGCTTCTTTTGGATAAGGTTGAGTCTAAAGCTAAAATACTAATAAACTGTCCCTACTTTCAAACTCCTTTGACTCTTTTTCTTTGTGACATGATATTAGTGCTCTCTCTCTTTTCTAAAGGTACAACAATGGCAGGTACTAGAGGGAGTTGACCTCACATTTCACCACCATTGCATCATCCTTGCGGCACAAGGTGTGCCTTGCTTGTACATAAATTTTGTGTGAGCATGACAAACTCTAGGCTTGCACATTATGGTATCTCCTCCTTTAAGCCACCTCTTTTCTGTGGAACACCCTACCTTAATCTGTTTTTCTTGCTGTATTTAACCTACCTCTCTTTAAATCTTCAGTCTGCACCCACCTGAGGGATCTACATTAGGTTCAGGATTGGATGGATTTTTTTTTATCTTGTAATTATGGCCCCACCTTGAAAAGGGCTCTGCCCATGAGTGGCAACAACATATATATATAAAAAAAAAAGTATGTATACCAAATATACAAGATTTTGTTGCTATAACATCTACTTCACACTGTAATATTTTTTCACATATATTCCAGATCCAAATAAATATAATTGTATAAATCTTTACTCAGTTCCATAATATTTTTTCTACAAATTATAAGTGAATAAACCTTTCCATTAATATTAAAAATAAAATAAAGAGTATTATAAAAATATATTGGCATACGATTACTTTTAAAATATGATAAATATTACATATATACAACTCTATTGTCAATATTAATAAAATTACTATCAACACAGGTATTTAAACATTCTGAAATAAAAAATAAATGTCTTCCTGTACAATAAATTTACTGTTTTAATACTGATAACTGTCCTTTACTTGCTTTGTTATGGATTTTTATTATACCTTTCATAAATTAGAGTACATTTCACTGTCCAAATATCTTTCATATGGATGAAATTTCAACTAGCTAGGTTCTGCTTGAGTCTTAAGTTTTACTTGCTAATGTAAGGTGTTGAAGAAATGGATAAATATCATATCTATACAAGGAAAGGAAACATTTTTTTTATCTAGACTATAAATTCATATAATTGGATAAGTAAAAAACCTATTGTAGGCTATAAATGCATGTCATTACACTCAAAAAAAATTTGGCTAAGTAAATCTTGAACTTTTGACAGACTTAGCCACCAAGTATGTCATTAGTTCCAAACTCAGAAATTTTATTTAGCTTTTCAAGTGATGTAATTCAGGATCACTTTTTGGGAGATTATATATTGCGTAATTTACTGGTGTTTTTGATCTTGAACCAAAATAAAATGAAAATATTGAAAATCGTAACAAGCAGTTACAAACTACTTCAAAGTTCAATCACTAACCTTTTCCTTTTCCTCTTCCTCAGTAATTCCATAGTATATACATATAGATAGATGGTAACCGTAATTCTGTCAAAGAGTACCAAGTGAAAATTGTCAAGTTGCCAGAATTTACCTCTCTACAAAGTTTACCTAAAGTTTACTCTTTATATTATAGAGCAAACTAAGAATAATAATAATTTTTTAAAAAAATAACTTTCCTTTATGAGGAAGAAAGCAATGGAGAATTGTGAATGGAGTTGTAAATAACATAAACAAACATTATTTAAGGTAAAATTGAAAGTTTAGGCTAAAGTTTGATAAAATTTGAAAATAATTTTTATGGTTTATTATAAATAATTTTTTAATAATTTTAATTACGATAATAACTAATTTTAATAATTCGTAATAACTATTTCTAAAACAAATAGTTATTACGAATTATAAAAAAATTATTTATAATAAACCATAAAAATTATTTTCAAATTTTATCAAACTTATAATTAAATGAAACAATTAAATAGAAATAATTCTGACAAATATCAGAATGATATTTAGCAATACAACATTATTTATTATTATTTATCAATACAACACAATATTCAATATAATACACAGATTATTCATGGCTCTATCCCAACGATATATTGTAAAACTGCTTCAAACATTAACTATTGAGAATTGGGTAAATGTTTATTTCAATTTTATACTCGTAGTACTTATAGTTCTATCGCCTGTCAAAATTTTTACTATTCCTTCTGAATTACAGTGTACTATATATACTGTATATATATATATATATATATATATATATATATATATATATATATATATATATATATATATATATATATATATATATATATATATATATATATATATATATATATATATATATATATATATATATATAATATATATATATATATATATATATATATATATATATATATATATATATATATATATATATATATATATATATATATATATATATATATATATATATATATATATATATATATATATATATATAAATCGAACTTTATTTTTGTCTGGTACTTTTCGATTATAGGCATTGTCATTTTGTACCAATTATTTTTCCTGGCAACATTGCTTTGTTTTTCTTAAAGTGTCACAGTCATCCACATTCTTGTAACTGTCAAATTAAATAGTTTGAAGGTTGTAATTTTGTTTGTTGTAATAATGAGAAAATGTCGAAATAAAATTCATTTTCTGAAACTGTAGATCAGTTGAGTTTAATTTGAAAAGTGTTCAGTATTTCAGATGCAAGTAAGTTTTGAATTTTGAAGTGTTTATTTGAACAGATAAATTCGTTCAAACTAATAAATTAACGTTAATATGCGATTATATTTTCCCCATTTAATAACAAGAATTCAAGACTTTATTTTATTTTTATTTTGAAAATTTATTGAAGCAGTTCTCACCCTCATTGACAAATCTATCATTTACAGTTCCAGTCGCTCTGAAATCCCCATTTTAAATTAGGGCTGTTTAGGCTTTTTCATAATTTCAAATTCATTCTCCACAGATTTGAATGTTTGACACATAGGACGCTTATACATTTCTAATCTGTGAAATTTTGTTATGGTAGCCAATCTGGGATTATTCATTGTGGTTTAGAATTGTCTTCATTGAGAATCTTATATAAATTTTAGTAGGCCTATTAAGCTCTGTAAAAGAGGTATGTTGTCGTTTTGTAGTACAATTGCCCCATGTGCATTTTCAAGAAACATAAAAAATTACTGGTAATACTTGGGTTTTACTGATCTACTGAGCCTTTTTTTTTTTTTTTTAATATATCGGAAATGCAAAGATGAAATGATCTGAAATCAAGTTTTGAAGGTAAATTTGGAAAATAATTTTATACATTAAAAATACCAAAAATTTTAAAATTGTTAAAGACATTTAGAACATATCATACAATTTCAATGAAGAATTGTCATTTGGCTTTGCATTACCAGAGGTTGCTGTATCAGCATTGGAGTGAAATTTAAGAAATTTTTTAGTTATTTCAGAGTTTGAAGTTTGTTTTTTTTTATTGAAAATAAATATAAAATTTTATGAAATAAAATAAATTCTAAGTTAAATTGAAAAAAATATATATATATATATATATATATATATATATATATATATATATATAATATATATATATATATATATATATATATATACCAGTATATTTATGTATTAAAAGATCTAGCGTTAGGCAGGTTAAGCCTATTTACTGGCTGTATGGATACATTTACCCTTCAAGTCTAAGTTAGGTTAAATCAAAGCAGTTTGTTAGATCTAACAAACTAGTATTGATGAGTACTAGTACTCTCATCACTTAATAATATTACAAAAATATACTTAATTTACTTAATTTCATAATATTTAATTTTCATAGTTTCAATATAAAAAAAAATTTTTTTGTTTACTTAAACTTAAAATCCTCTCTGATGCTGATGCAGTAACCTGGTAGGGCACAGCCAAAGGATAATATATCATTGAAGTATGATGTGCTATAAAATTATCATAGTTATTAATCTTTATTAATTACATTTTTTAAAGTTTTTGGTAGCTTTTAATGTACAAAACCATTTTCTGTGCTTCAATTAACCCAAAAATTTTTATTTCAGACCATTTTGTCTGTGGTTTTGATATATTAAAAAAGAAAAATGCTTAATTAAACTAAAGTATTGCCAAAATATTTCAAGTATATATAATTTTAAAAAAAGGTAAATATAAGTGCTAGGTAAGTTTTTTTTTTAAACTATAAAAACAAAATATATTTAAATGAATTAAATTATTCCTAATTAATCATAGTAAAAAACTTTTCTTCTGCATCTCTGTGGTTATAATAGTTTCACGTATATCTTTTACTTTTGTACAAGAAAAATATTTAATACCTAAAATAGTTACTATTAAAGATATATAGTATATTTATATCATTTTTCAAATATTTCATCAATATTTCAATATAAGAATAAATGATATATTGATATTTAAATCAATATTTAATAGATTCTAATATGTAGTAAAAAATTTGACTTTACTCTGTGGATTAAAAGGTATAAATTTTGGAGCTCCTGATAAATGTTTCTCTGTTATGCATATAAATTTAATTATCTCATTCAAAATTGAAATTAATGATTAATCAAAATCTTTATATATCAAAATTCATAAAGACATTATCAGGGTATAACAATATCTTTTTTATTTCACTTTTAGGTATTTGGTATTTTTTTTTTTGAGTAAAAGTTTCCTTCTGTGCTTAATTAGGCCAAATTTAATTCATTTAAATGTTTTGTATTTATATTTTCAGTAGAATAAAAAAAAATGCCCACCTTGTATTTACAGGTGCTAGATGAATGATATAGTGCAGAGAATAGATAGAAAAATAGCAGATATGAGTGAGGAAATTATCCTGATTATTTATATAAGTGTAAATGACATGCGGTACTGTAAGTCAGTAGTTGGCTATAGATAGGTCTATTAGCAGCAGAGTAAGGAACTTTCCCCATTAGAAAATATGATACTTTGTAAGAAATTATTAACCAAACTCTTGCACAAGTCCGTGCTTTAGAAAAAATTCCTTTACATATTTGTTTTAATTGTCAAAACTTATACCAATAAATTAAAGAAAAAAATGAAATGTAAAGTTACCTTAAGTAGTAGTATAATCATTAAATATACAGTGCAAGTTACCCTTTTATTGAGATGGTCATTCCAATAACCCACCAAGATAGTGAGGCAACTTTTTATCGTAGTAGTTCAAAGGATCTGCATCTACTAGCAAATATGGAACTAATTATTAAAATAATGATGTATCTGCAAATTGATCATTAATTAGTTCAGTCAATCAATAACCCCAGTGTCATTTTGAAAAATTTAGCAACTGGGTAAATGTAGTGGTGCCACAACCCCCTACACCATCCCATTCTTCTGCTTCCCTTTCTCACAATCTTCAAAGGGCTTTGAAATCTGTTTTAAGATAATCTGACTCTTGTAACAATTCCAACCACTGAAAATTTGATATCCTAACTATTTAGGAGTGTGCAAATTTAAAACCAACTCCAGATTCCTATATTGGTTTTGAGAAGGCTTTCCAGCCAGACTCGGATTCCCTTCCACCAAAATTTACCAATTTCATAATACCAGGCTCCAATTCTGATTCCAATTATAAAATCCTATCTCATGCATCTTTTCTATCATTGATGCATTCTTGAACATACCCTTCTCAAATGGAAGGTATGTATCAATAGTCAAAATAATTGCTATTGTTCAGGTGACTTACCAGCCATGGTTAATTCAAGAATGTCTTCATTCAGCCAATGTAACAATTTGATGTATAATATTATAGTCAAAGATACTGAGGTTCTTACTTATAATGTAGTTGTAGTTAATGTCACATGAGATCACTACAGAAATTTAAAGGCAATCTTCCACTCTGAGATTGAAGAGCACAAAAACTGCTAAAAACTATGAAAAGATGATACAACTTCCCATAGAACTAGATGAATGAAAAGATGATACAACCTCCCACAGAACTAGATGAACTATGATGGTTTGGTGACGCATTTTCCCTTGATGTCTCGTTTCGTAATTTAAAAGCTTAAATTGATGAGTGTGATCCTCTTGACCTTACAGATCCAGATTTATATTTTGTGACACCATCTCAAAATTCAAGTTTATGAACAAGAGCAGTCAGACAAGTATTTTTGTAGAGAAATTGCTGCT